>RJVU01072388.1:3291576-3314809 GCA_003731715.1 Anabarilius grahami | reverse complement strand
GTAAGGTGTTGTATGTTTGTTTGTTTCTTTTCTCAAATAAAAAACAGGAAAAAATATCAATGAAATATGTTGATTACAGATACTCATGTGCGTCTTTGAGTTGATTGGAAATTATCAAATGCAGATAATTAAAGAATTATGAGGAGCAGAATGTGCTTCACAATTTCAGGAGTATAAAACTGAATAAAATGCTCTGCGAAGACTGGGAAAAAAGTTGTTTATTGGGTGGTTAATTTTAATAGAATATAATAAACTGCTTTTAGCTGCTTGGCAAAGGTATATGAATATAATTTTTATTATGTAGAAAACAAATTGCATAACTAGTTAAAACATGGTCTCCTGGTCTCAGTCGTCAGTGGCACAACTGTGGACCACCTGATGCATGTTGTGAAAATATATTCCAAGCCTATTGACCAATACTTTTCAGGGAGCCAGGAAAAATTTGTTCACAAGCTCAACAGTAAGGATTTTTTTAATCTTTGGTTCAGTCAGCCCAGTACTTCTGTTTACTATTTATGTGCTCTCCCACAGAAGAATGAAGCATTTTAATGTATTTACTATAAGTTATTTTTGTTTATACAACTTTTTATTTTACACTTTTAACAAAACATTTACACCTGGAAATTATTCACCTGCAATGTCAATAAATGAAACACTTTTGCAGGAAAACATTGGCATATGGTACGAAACAAAGTTTTAGTTTTTGCACCTCTTCTATGTTAGCCAGCTAGATAACATTATCATGGTAACAAATCAGCAGTTTGCAACAATGTTGAATGTAGTGTTGGGGGTAACGCATTACAAGTAACACGAGTTATGTAATCAGAACACTTTTTTCAAGTAAGTAGTAAAGTAACGCATTACTTTTAAATTGACAACAAAATATCCGAGTTACTTTTTTTTCCCATTAATTGACTGACACCTGTCCTGTCCCCTTATTTGTTTGAACTGCGCCCTCTACTGTACAGGCGTGAATTTGCATCTCCTTCAGCCTGAGGCTTATTCATTTCACTTTTGGTGTGGAAGGGCCTTTACATTTGCCAAAAATAAAACTTTTTTGTTATAAAAAATAATCAAACAATTAGCCCAGCCCAGATGAGAAAAAGTAACGCAAAAGTAACATTACGCATTACTTTCCATACGAAGTAACTGTGTAACGCAATTAGCTACTTTTTTAGGGAGTAACGCAATATTGTAATGCATTAGTTTTAAAAGTAACTTTCCCCAACACTGGTTGAATGTGACGTTAATGGGACCAAGTCTTAGCAAGTAAGTAATATACTCAAGTGTAGTTTTATATTCTGCTTTGTTCAGTGAAATAGTTCTAATTCCTTTGGAGAAATCACACATTTATGGAACAGCTATGGCTTTATATGAATAAACTACTACTAATGGATGGATAGACACATGTTCTGTTGGCTTATTAGTGACCATCTTTATGGCTTCATTATTTTTGATTTTCACCTATGCCCTAGTATTATGTCTTATAGCCAGCTCTCTAACCATCTTCATTTTCACCCTTTTTCTTTCACGCACATTGATTTAATGCCATTATAACTTTCTAAGCTGCCCTATCAGCTGCTCTCTCTTTCCTTATAAACAGTACTCTCTCTCTTTTCTGTCTTTGCAACTGTAACTCCCACGCTTTTAATGTCATTAACAGGTGCTTGTCCAAAATAGACCCCTTGCCTATACGCGCACACGCAAACATCCATGGATCAGCTGACATACACCCGACTTTATTTCTCGCACACATGCAAAACTCACACTGACCTACACTGAAAAATTAAAAATCTATCCATGCATAGAAAACTACTCTTGCTTGGACCATCTACTCATGCTTAAGCTTTCATACATTAAAAGTATCTTCAACTTGATTGCATGGGCCCCAGTCCCACTTTTCTCCACCCTCTCTCTTTTTTTTCTCTCTTGCTCTCTTTGTGTCCCTCCTTCTCCTACTCTCTCAGTTGAGTTTCATGTATCTAGTCATCAGATCTGCACCCACACAGAACAGGTCAGGATTTGAATGCTCTCACTGTTGCTAAAGCTTGATGGCTTTTCAATGCACTTACTGCACACATGCATACTGTCGTAGTTTAATAAAAATCTGTGACACAAGCCTTAAATTTAGAAGTTTTATGTTGTGCAGCTTATAAAATTATTTGATTATGCTCTCAGGAAGAGTGATTGCGCATTTGATAACTTTGCAAATTTTATTTATTTTTGTCTAAAAATCAGAATCTAAAATGCATGGATGTAATGTATTATTTCTGAACTGGTACACGTGTAAATGATTTTGTATATTAACCTGAATTTTAAAAATTAATTAAAATTTAGCATTTTATTGCATCACATAATCACATCACTGTTAAATATGTGACTTGATGTGTCAGAAGTTATGTTTGCATATGTCTAACTGTCTGATACACTATAAACATTTAGGCAGTTCCATTGGTCTGGATGTAATTTTTTGTGATGAGAGATGTTTATACATGGCTTCTGGAGTCTATATCGTAGATCTAGTGTGCGAGTTTTGGGGCTGAAGCCCTGTTACTTTAAAATGACA
Source organism: Anabarilius grahami (assembly GCA_003731715.1). Classification (NCBI taxonomy): domain Eukaryota; kingdom Metazoa; phylum Chordata; class Actinopteri; order Cypriniformes; family Xenocyprididae; genus Anabarilius; species Anabarilius grahami. Next base: position 3,312,243 of record RJVU01072388.1, on the reverse strand, counting down.
ATTGGTTTCTTTTATTCTGCCCCTTTGGAATGGTTGTAGACTTTTTCCTTTTGAGTCAACAGCTAGCAAAGTATAGTATACATTTTATATTAGCGTAACTGTTTTGAAGAAAGTTTTGACAGAGTTGGGGTAATTTAAAGAGCTGTGACGGAGGTGGAGATGATCTTGGTGGGTTAATTATAGCCTGTGTTACATTTCCAGGTCATGTTTAGTGTTTTGACAGTTATATCTCAAATGACTGTAACTTACAAAACATAAAATGGCCCCCAAAACTTTTACTGAATAACTAGTTTCATGTCTATGTGTGTAGTCACACTGGAGATTTCTTATTCTGGATTTTTATCTTGTTTTCCAGTGAAATAACAGGCTTGTTTTCTGATATAAATTGACTTAAAGCTGAATATATGGAACTAAGTTCATTTTTCTCACCTCATTTGCATTTTTATGTTTTACGTGTATTGTATTGTATTGTATTGTATTAAATGTAAGATTTTATTATGTTTTTGAAAGAATTCTTTTATACTCAGCAAAGCTACATTTATTTGATCTAAGCAGTAAAAACTGTAAAATATTGTAAAATATCATTTCTATTTGATCTGTCTTCAGTGTCACATGATCCTTCAGAAATCATTCATGCTGTTTTGGTGCTAAAGAAACATTTCTTACAATCAATGTTGAAAATAGTTGTGCTGCCTAATATTTTTGTTTTGTTGTTATTGTGGAAAGTGTTTTTTTCTGGAGTTCAATAGATGAATAGAAAGTTTACATAATTTATGTGACAAAGACATTTTACATTTTGTAACAATGTAAAAGTCTTTAGAGTTACTTTTGATAAGTACTTTTTGTAAAACTATCATTGTCTTTAAAAAAAAAAAAAAACAGTAGTGTATACTAGTGTAAACTATTTGCCTATGGGCTAAGAAAAATAAAGTTAGCTCAATATTCTCTGTAATTTTACATAAGTAAACTTATTTTAACATATTATTATTATTATTATTAAAGTCGTTTATTTTTGCTGTGCTGCTAAAAATGCTAATTTTGGTTAATAAAGACTATTGTCTGGTTTCATAGTCAGAGCTTAGATTAAGCCAGGACTAGGCCTTAGTTCAATTAGGACATTTAAATAGCTTTTGTAAATGTGCCTTGGAAAATAAAACATTACTGGTGTGCATCTTGAGACAAAAAAATGTCACTGACATATTTTAAGATATGCCAGTGCAAGTTACTTTAAAGGTGCCCTAGAATTGTTTTTTAAAAGATGTAATATAAGTCTAAGGTGTCCCCTGAATGTGTCTGTGAAGTTTCAGCTCAAAATACCCCATAGATTTTTTAAAATTAATTTTTTTAACTGCCTATTTTGGGGCATAATTAGAAATGAGCCGATTCAGGGTGTGTGGCCCTTTAAATCTCGTGCTCCACACCCACGGAGCTCGCGCTTGCCTTAAACAACATAAAAAAAATTCAAACAGCTAATATAACCCTCAAAATGGATCTTTACAAAGTGTTCGTCATGCAGCATGCTAATCGCGTAAGTACAGTGTTTATTTTGATGTTTACATTGATTCTGAATGAGTTTGAGGCTATGCTCCGTGGCTAACAGCTAATGCTACACTGTTGGAGAGATTTATAAAGAATGAAGTTGTGTTTATGCATTATACAGACTGCAAGTGTTTTAAAATGAAAATAGCGACGGCTCTTGTCTCCGTGAATACAGTAAGAAACGATGGTAACTTTAACCACATTTAACAGTACATTAGCAACATGCTAACGAAACATTTAGAAAGACAATTTACAAATATCACTAAAAATATCATGTTATCATGAATCATGTCAGTTATTATTGCTCCATCTGCCATTTTTTGCTATATTCCTTGCTTGCTTACCTAGTCTGTTGATTCAGCTGTGCACATCCAGACGTTCTGACCTTGTGTAATGCCTTTCATAATGTTGGGAACATGGGCTGGCATATGCAAATATTGGCGGCGTACACCCCGACTGTTACGTAACAGTCTGTGTTATGTTGAGATTCGCCTGTTCTTCGGAGGTCTTTTAAACAAAGAATTTATATAAGAAGGAGGAAACAATGGAGTTTGAGACTCACTGTATGTCTTTTCCATGTACTGAACTCTTGTTATTTAACTATGCCGAGGTAAATTCAATTTTTGAATCTAGGGCACCTTTTAGTTAAAACAGCTCAAACACGCATTTTAGTCTAGGCTTGTCTAGCCTTGTCTAGCCTTGTCTGTGAAACTGGGCATATTTTTAATAAGATATTCTAATGCTTTGAAAGTTAATTTTTTTTTATAAATATCATTTGTTTGTACTATATTTTACAATACATATATGTTTGGAGATTTATTGTAATAGCTATTTCAAAGGTGTCTGCCGTTTGAAGCATGGGGCACATGCTTGTTTCTTGCCTTGTTGTGTTCTTATTGCTCCTTTGTGGGTGATTGGCTTCAGTGAGCCTTGTCCTGTAGTACTCCCTCTGTCTACAGGGACAGTGATAACGACTTTAGACCCTCTGTTGGTTTGCCTGTCACACATGAATTAACACCTACTGCTCCACCTGGCTCTTCTTTTCGCCTTCATTCTCAATCAACCTTGAGTCTGTGCAGTCCACATTAAACTCTTCCCGCTCTCGCGTCTTTTTTTAGCAGAACGCCGAACACCTTGAAACTCTCTGTTCATAGATCTAATAGTTCTCTGTACACGTAATGCTCGGGTATTTATGAGGCCTTAAAATGGCACAGATCAAACAGGCTGGGCTAAAGTGGGCCGGGTTATGCGGGTATGTGTTGTTATCTTGGAGTCGCATCTGGCATAGCTAATTCTTAGACAATGTGACCTAATCGTGACCCATACTAACCCTCTCTGAAAGCAAGCTGCCTGGTTGCTTATTGAACAGAGGACAAAGGTATAATGTTGTTTTCCATGTATTAGGCTGTTCGCTGTCTAGTAACTCTACTAACTTTAACAGCAAAGAAATAAGTTCAGAATTAAAAGTGTATTGTTGAATAAATATTATAGTATACGCAGCAGAATGTCTTGTTGTCTGGTAAAAAAAATCAGTGGGGTAAAAAAAAAAAAAACTTAACCCCAGTAAAAAAAAACAAAAAAAACCTATACTTCATACTAAGTATACTTCAAATCTATTAACATATTTATTGACACATCACTTAAGACTTACTGATATAAAATTATAATTAAACTTCATTTGGAGTATTTCTTTATTGCACAATGCACATTTCTAAATATTATGCCTAAAAAGTGTTTTAATATCATTATTAATAATGATTGTTTGATCTTTGTATAATATCAGTCTTTAAATGCAAAATATTTAAAGTATACCTAAAGTATACTTGCAATAGTTCCACTTTAGCACAATCAAATATACTTCAGTATATCTTTAGTTGGACCTCAGCACAATTTCCACACAAAGTGCATTAAGTACAAAATTAGTTCTTCCAATTTAGTATACCAGTTTAGCATACCAAAAGTACAATTGCAGGGTATATATACGTAATTGTATTTTAGAACACTTAGCACAAAGATTTATTATATTTTTTTCACTAGGGAATTTAAGATATTCTAAAAACAAGTCTTGTTAAATTGCTTTTAAATAATAACTTTAACTGTAATTTAATTAGATTTTCTGGTTACACTTTATTTTAAGGTGTCCGTGTTATAGTGTAATTATATATTTAAGTACTGAGTAATAACAATTAACTACTTGTACTTACTATAGGGTTAGGGTTTGGTTTAGGCTTACATGTAATTATGCATAATTTAATTTATAGTTAATACTACAGTAACTGTAATATGTGTAACAAATAAAGTGTTACCGATTTTCTTAACTTTACTTCTAAATTCGAAAGTTATAATAAGGTTGATTTTGTTAATATTAGTTAATGTGTGATGACCGAATATAAATAGAATATTTTTGAATTGTTATTAAATTAATTATTGCGGCAGCACTTTACAATAAGGTCCCATTAGTTAATGCATTAACTAAAAACTAACATTAACTAACAATGAGCTATACATTTGCAATACAGTATTTATTGATCTTTGTTAACGTTGGTTAATATGCAAATGTTTTTTGTTAGTTCATGTAAGCTAAAGTCCATTAAATAATATTAACAGATACAACTTCTTATTTAAATAATGTATTAGCAAATGTTGAAATTAACATGAACCATGGTTAATGCTTTAGAAGTATTTTTCATTGTTGTAAGTAATGTAGTTAATTAATGTTAATAAATGGAACCTTATTGTAATTTTTTTTTCATAACTGCTGTTAATAATGGCTGTTGTTGTAAATTCACGATACCTAATGCATTTACTAATGCTAACAAATTCAAACTTCCTGTAGTATTAGAATGAAATTGGTAAAACATTTGAATGAAGTTAGAATTACAATTATTAGTTAGAAGTAGTAAGCTAGAGTATCTTGAATAAAGTTTTTCTACCCCATTGGCAAGTTAATTAAAAAATGTGCAATGTTTAGTGACTAAAGGGAAAACAGATTGTAGATCATATGATAAATGTATCCTTCTGTATTTCTGCTACTCTCTATGTACTATGTCTTTTGATTACTATTTTTTCTTCTTTTTTCTGCAGGTTCTTAAAAAAGAGGAATGCGTCATCTTTTCACAACTCTATAAGGCCTCAATCCAATGTCTCTCATCAAGTCGTTCTTTTCATCTACCCATTATTCCTGTCTAGTTTGTTATCAAACCTTCTCGCGTTTGTAGGCATCAGTTAATTCCCACTCTACGTTCTTCAGAAATGACCCCCTGTCACTTGAATTTCTTGCACACCGGATTCTTTTTAAATCACAGAACATTGTAATTCACTATCATTTCCTGTTCCTTTTTTAGCTTTCTATTAATATACTTCTCTGCATTCTCGTTATCTGTCGGTCCGGCTAACTCCAGACTAATCTCTCTAGTCTCCTGTTTTTTACTTTAGTCATTTCTGTTTGTCCCCTTTCTTGACTTTGCCTCTGGGAGTTTTCCTCTCTCATCTCAAAGCTTTGTGTCCGCCATGTGGTCCAACTTTTTTTTGCCACAAGATGAGGATGGGAGAGTAGGTGGAGCTGGCAGTAAGAGCGGGCGTGCAGGTAAACGGCCAAGGCCCCCTCGAATGAGTGACAGCCAGGAGGGCAAAATCAAGCTGGCATTTTTCATCGCCCTCATAGGCGTGACTCTGACGGTACTTGGCATGGGCACCGAGTTCTGGGTGGAGGTATCCCAGCCAAAACACTTCAGGAACAACCAGACGTGTGAGATGGCACATTACGGCCTTTGGAAATCATGCATTCGCACGCTATGGGTGTCAGATATTGACCCGGAGAGAGAGAGCTGTGGACCTGCAGAACTGCCTGGAGGTGAGAGCACTTGTTCTTCTCCATCTCACATACTCACTCACTCAATACATGGACCCTAATAATCCGATTTAAATCAGAATAGTAGCACAGTCGGAATAAAATAGTCACATGTAACTAGTGTTGTCAAAAATATTGATATTTCGATATGCATCGATACTGAAATGTCTGAAATGGTTCCAATACCTCTTTTCTGCAGTATCGATACACCAATACTCGCTCTCTCTTCTCTTAGAGGGTGAATTGACACACACTTCTCTCTCTCACTCGTTTCATTTGCTCTGGTTGAATAGTGCTCGTATTGTGCATGATTTTATTCATTCCTGCAGTTTTCACGCTCACAACAAAAGCACGTGCATCACTGATCTATTGAAGTGGCACCGCCTTTCAAACAGCTCACGAGTACCAAATTGAGTTATTTTTCATGGCTTATTGTGCTTAAACACAAAATTATGTCAATGTCCTTCTTGGTAAGTATTCAGGTAAACAGTCAGTTTTGGAACGTAAATAGTTGAGAAAGAAAGGGCATGTTGTGTAACAGTATATTGGATCCGTGCATAAGCTCTTAAAGTGACAGCAGTCTAATAAATCTGTTGCTGTCTGTCATGTAAATTAAAACAAGAGAAAATCTCTCACTGCTCTTGACTGAATAACTTTTGTACATTTAATTAGAAGCATTAATCTGTAGAGTTGGGGTACTCGGACTCGAGTCCAATTTTCGATGAACTCGGACTTGACACGGACTCTGACATTTTGGACTGTCGAGTCCGGGCACTGAAGGACACAATACAGTATTATTCAAAAACGAAACGAAACTACTTGCTTTGCTTATTGTAGCGGCGTTGAGCATTGTAGCCAATCGCAGACATACGCTGAGCACGTGAACGCAATGGCCCATCAGACTGATCAGAGGCGTTTTAGAGTCACCATGTGGAAAATTCGCTCAGAATGTATATGTTCAGAATCAGCACAAGCTTTATACTTTCGCAAATCCCCTCATAACCAGCAAAGTCTACTCTAGACGTGGTGGTAAATAAGAGATTCACTGTGCAGTGTGGAATATACTTCATTGTTTATGATAAGCGTTTTCATCAGAGTGCAGAACGAGACAAAATACAAAAACTAAATAAAAGACAAATTACATACACTTCATTTTTAATATTTTGTGTCACTACTTGGATGGTCCACGGCTGTTTTTTTTATGTTTTGTGATGGTTGTTCATGAGTCCCTTGTTTGTTCTGAGCAGTTAAACTGAGCTCTTGTTCTTCAGAAAAATCCTCCAGGTCCTTTTTTTTTCCAGCATCTTCTGAATATTTGAACCCTTTTCAGCAGTGACTGTATGATTTTGAGATCCATCTTTTCACACTGAGGACAACTGAGGGACTCAAACACAACTATTACAAAAGCTGCAAACATTCAGTGATGCTCAAAAAGGCAATATCCATTAAGAGCTGGGGGGTGTAAATGTTTGAACAGGATGATTGGTGTAAACTGTTCTTAATTTCTTTAAAAGTTCATTCGTTCATTTAGTACTGCCTTAAGTCTAAATAAGATTAACATGTAAAAAAAGAAAGAAAAATGTACACCACCATCATCATCATGTTCAAAAGTTTACCCCTGGCTCTGAAAGGGTTAGTTCACCCAAAAATGAAAATTCTGTCATTAATTACTCACCTGTGTGTCATTCCACACTCGTAAGACCTTCATTCATCTTCTGAACATAAATTAAGTTATTTTTAATGAAATCCGAGAGGTTTCGGTCCCTCCATAGAGATCCAATGCAACTACCACTGTCAATGTCCAGAAAAGTAGGAAAGACATCATTAAAGTACTCCATGTGACTCCAGTGCTTTAACCTCTGAAATTATTTTATGAAGTGACATGAATGCTTTGTTTGCGCAAAAAAACCCCAAAACTTTTATTTACAAAAAATATTGATCTACAACGTGCATTCACAAGAGCATCATGACACGTTGTTTTGTGTTCATGTGAGAGCTGACATTGTTGTGTGCACACACTTTGGATAATATTATTTTTTAAATAAAGTGGTAAATTAAGTTTTTTGTGCAAACTTCATAAAATTGAGGTTAAACCACTGGAGTCACGTGGAGTACTTTAATGATGTCTTTACTACCTTTTTGGACTTGAAAGTGGTAGTTGCATTGGATCTCAGATTTCATAAAAAATATCTTCATTTGATTTCTGTAAATGAATGAAGGTCTTACAGGTTAGAAACGACACAAGGGTGAGTAATCAATGACAGAAATTGAATTCTGGGTGAACTAACCCTTTAAGACATTGTTTTGCCTTCTTGAACATTACCTTGCAGATCAAGGTGTACATTTGGTAAACTTAAGACTGCAACTGTACATTGCAATCATTTTGGTTAAAATATTAATTTAAGAGCTCAGTGTTGAGTTTACAATTGACCTTTCACTGGAGTTTGATTGACAGGCGAACTGACCAGTCACAATGCATCCTCCATTTTGTCTGACAAACAAACCAAACCAGTTAGTAGATTAATGTCAGTTTTTGTAGTTCTGATGTTCATTCATGTTAAATTCGTGCTGTAACTAGAAGAGATGATCAGTTCATGTGCTCCTTGAACTGAGATGCTACACATTAAATTGCCACAAAACAGCATTTATTGTTTGAATTTCTTAAAAAAAGAAATTTGAAAGCTAAGACAAATAACAAATGTAACCTGCTCTGTCTTGCCTGTTGGTGCTTTGTCAATGTCCTCTTTGCTTTGCAATGTATTTTTCACCGTGTGAGAACATGGTGTGGCGTGAGAGCGGCATGGTTTGTCGTACGTAGCAAAAGTAACTAAGAGTGGAGGGTCTTTGCAAAAGGTCAATTGCAATTTCAAATAATTTTGGACTCGGCCGGACTCGACTTGGACTCGGATGTTAAGGACTCGGATGTTAAGGACTCGGACTCAAGTCCGACTCGGACTTGGACTCGGACTTGATTGATTAAGGACTCGGACTCGACAAAGGTGGACTCGGACCCAACACTATTAATCTGTTTAATTTTTACAATGAAGACTATCCAGTGTTATTTTACACTTGATTACATTATTTAATTTCTGTAGTATTTCTTACATGAATACTACTGTTAGACCCACCTGAAAAACTTAAAGCCATGTTTATTTCATTCAATTCTATTCTATTCTATTCTATTCTATTCTTTATTTTTATATTTTTTCATGCTCATTTGCAGTTTGTTTATTTCTTATTTTATCAGTGACTGTTTACTTTTTCTAGTAATGATACAAATAAAGCCTTGCTGTGCTGTGTATTGCAACAAAAATACACAGTTATCAAAAAATTATGATATGATAATAAAAAGATCTGTATGGAAGTATATATGACTGTTTTCCCTGTGGTATCGAAAATGGTATTGAATATCTATATTTTTCAAGGTATCGTATCAAAGTTAGAAATTCCAAACACAAACATTTAATCCAATGTGGCCAAATCCGATTAAAATTTCATTCGAATTGTAAGAGGTGGTTCAAACATTATCTGTCCGATCGAGAGGACATGTAAACGCTTGATCAGATTGAAACCCAAAACTGGAAAGTACTGTGCATGTGCAATGATGTAGAAATGGCATACTGATGTATGACTTGTGAAACGAGCTGTTGTTGAATGAAGTGTCATAAATGGCTGTCGTATCATTCTAAAATTCTCCTTCCACTCATCGTCTTTGTTTTGATCTTTCAATTTCGATTTGAAGCTTGTGACATAAATGCGCACATCAACCCGATCACTTTATTTAGCGTTCATGTAAACACTATATTTGGATTCATCGTAGCTGTCTATATTCAAAACAGCGTACTACCATGGTACTTCTCTCACTGGCTCTGCAGTATATGGTAGTATATAGTATGCATATTTTCTGTATAGATTTTCTGCTGCATACCGTATCCCACAATGCAATGTGCTCGAATATTAACATATTAACATATATGCTGTGAATTTTAACATCTGTTTCTTAAATTGACTCACTATTTAAATATTTTTTTAATATTCTTTTACAAAAATTTTTTTTTTTGGGACAGTATAATTGATTTAAAAAAATAGTATTTAAAATGGAAAACAACATTTTATTTTTATTTTTTTTTTACAAATTGGACACTTATTTCATGAGTCACCATAAAATCAAAATGGACAATTCTTATTTTTTATGGAATATCGCAGTAATTATTATAAATAATTTATCTGTGCACATCATTATTTTTTTTAATTCATGTGCCCTCCTCGTAATCTTTAATTAAAATAACTTTCCCTCCCGCTTGCAGCGAAATCCCTTCTCTGATGATGTGTTCACTGGCGTGAGGGCGGGACAACCTGTCACTCACATGACATCACAGCAATAGAACAATACAACCAACCAATCAATTCCTGATGTACAAAATCAAGTTCCACCCTACATTTTTTCTTGCTCAAGAAGCCATTTCACTCAGATATACACAAAAATTAATTGTATTAAAAGGGCAGCTATAAAAAAGCCAGTGTTGAGCAGCAAACAGGTATTTGAAGCTGCTGGTGTCTCTGGAGTCTCAAGAAGCTCTCCATGCAGGCTGGCAGTTTTGCATAAAGATGCATTTCAGCCACTCCAAACCAAAGCTCACAAAGAGAAACATTTACAGTGGGTTTAGAAATACATGAAGACTCATTTTTAAATAGTTTTATTCACTGACCAATGCCGTACTACATGGATGGATTTGTGGATGGTTGGTGAATGGCCACCACGTTCCAACAAGACTGCGATGTCAGCAAGGAGCTGGCGGGTGATGATTTGGGCTGGAATATTGGAAAGTGAGATGGAAGGTCCCTTTAGGGTCTCTGAGGGTATTAAAATGACTTTTGCAAGATATGTGGAGTTCATAACTGTCCATTTTCAGCTATGGTATAAAAAGGAGGATAGTGCCTTCTGAAATATAATGCACTATCCCATGCTGCAAAAAAACACCACAGCAATAAAACTGTTTGAAAATGTATTTCTACACCCACTGTAAATGTTTCTCTTTGTGAGGTTTGGTTAGTGGTGGCTAAAATGCATCTTTACGCACAACTGCCAGCCTGCATGGAGAGGCTTGAGACTCCAGAGACACCAGCAGCTTCAAATACCTGTTTTCTGCTCAACACTGGCTTTTTTTATAGCTGCCCTTTTAATACAATTAATGTTTTTGACAGGAACTTTCATTAATAAGCCTTTATCTGACCGAGTTCTGCTGTGCTCTAAATCACTCACAAATCTTATGATAATTTGATAATCTCCATTCAGTTTTCATACAATTTTAGTTGTTTTCATGCCTTTTGCACAACATTGGACCATTTCATGCTTTTCATCTTCAGAAAGATCTTTCTTCCTCCCCATATTGCATGAGAACTGTGACTTGCTTAATAATGTGGAACAACCTCTAAGTAGGGTTTCCATAGACCTGTCAAATTATTTTGTCTGAGATTGATACCAGTTATCTAAAAAGACATGGATAAATAAACAAACAAACATTTTCTTAGAAAAACTAAAATCTGAATGTTTATTGTACTGAAATCTTACTGATATGTCACTTGCATAATAATTTGGAATGCAATGTAAGTCACAATAGAGAAGAAAAGATAATGGCAACTTCCATTTCATGCCGTCACTAAACATGCAGCATGATGAGATTGTGGACAATAATGTAGCCTAATGCTGTTTAATACATTTCTTGTTGCATAATGAATTCTGTTTCACATGCTATTTTTAAAAAGTTACAGTGTAAAATTCAGTAGGTACTAGGCAGTATGATAGTATTCCATTCTTAACATAGTCACCATACACACCCTACCAATCCAGTGTTTGCTTTGCTCCTGGGGAAGCTGGAGGCTGACATCATGAGATAAAAATACAAATTAATAAGGAACTATAAAGAAATTATTCGATTTACTAAATGAATAAACTAAATCTGGCGTGTTGTTGTTACACTTAGAGTTTTAGAGTTTTAATAATATAGTGTATTGTTGGAAATGTGAACACATTATACTGCATACTTATATGTATGTATCTGGGTCAGCAGGAGGAACAGATCATGCATAATTATTTTTTAAGACAAAGCAGCATTCAGCTCACATACAGCCAAACAGTGATATTATTAATGACGGTTGACTTTCTGAGATGCCGTAAGAGTGGCTTAGTTTACCTAGTTCTGGTTCGTGATATTCATCTAACCTCTCATATAACAACACGCATAAACAGAGAGCCAGGGAGTTTCATTTGCCTCAGTTTGTAAGACCCAGAGGACTGTGATGATGTCTCTTGTAACAGTGCCATTGGTCCGACTGCCAGCTCTGTTAAGGAACAGTTCCACTCTCTACTTGAACCTGTCATAACAGATCATAACACGACACCCCTTTAGCTGAGAATGCAGAGCAGCAACTTTTTGGGCTATTTTTCCTGGCAAAGTTAGAAGGATTTGGCAAATTCAGAGAAAAGGCAACTAGTTTGGTTTCTGCATCGAACATTTAAATAGAAATAACAAAAAATTCTCAGTAGTTTGATGTTTGAACGTTATAAAGAGATGACCTGCTTTCATTCTCGGTTATGACTTCCATGATGCATTTTTAAGAGATCTGTTCAATATTACATTACCAGCTCTATGCTAATCATATCTAGTGCAGCTCTCAGCAGTGACCTTACTTGACTGTGTACATGTCGCGTGTGTGTGCCTCTATTTTAATAAGGCTGTCAAATTAAACAGTATTTATATATATAAAATCTTTAAATTATATTTTATTTATCTAATTATAAAACAAAATTATTAAAAAAACCAACAAATTTAATCATGCCTTGACCCATACGTAAATAGCGCTCACGTAAAAAAGGAATCTTCATAACATTTTGAAAATTGAAGATCAACTTTTTTGACAGTGTCTTAAAATGTGACATTTATGGTGAGATACGCAAGAAAGAACAGCAAGAAACATCAATATGGCCAAAAACATCAGTCTGACTCATGTGTACTTAACAAATACCATAGACGGAGAATGCGAGAATGTGTTCTGTGAACTGACCCTGAATCAACCTCGAACAAATTGACAAAAAATGGATTTCTGTGGACTGTAGGTCAGTAATAGGTTTATGTTCACTGATGTGAAAATAAAAAAAAACAATATATTGACTTCTAAAGACACTTCATGTATGTGTAGTTAAAGGTTACAATGATAAGCTTACAAATATATGTATATATATGTGGATATTTTCCTTATTTTGGTATATCATCTAATTAGATTTTTGTTTTAAATCTAATATTAGCTGTAATTTGACTATAAAAATTTGGAGTGAGCACTGATTTTTTCCAGTTAGGATAAGTTCTGGAAAAAAGACACGTGTGATGGGTCACGGTTATAGCTGAAAGGTCAGTCATATGGATAAACTGCAATCTTACTGCTACCTTGCAAGTCTAAATATAGAGGACATGAGTGAAAAATCTGGAAATCTAAGAAGACTACAGCTGCAGAGGATGAGAGAGAGAGTGAATGTGGATTTTATTTTGTATACATTAACCTGAGCCCTCTTCCTTGTTCTGCCCTTCATCTTCTCTTTCCATCTGCCTCGCTCTCATTCCCTCCCTCTCCATCTGCCTCGCTCTCTCCGTCTCTCTTGTTCTTTCAGTGCCATATGTGAGAGGGCTGCTCTGTGTCCTCGACACATTAATACACAATGACCCTCACAGGGCTTACAGCAGAGAGCTCAAGTGCCTTTTTCTGTTTCTCTGACTGATTTTTATTCTTCACCTTCTCTGCCTCATTTTCCTTTCTCACTGTCTTATGTTTCGCCCTCAGAATCAAACTGCACATTCTTTAAATTCTACACTTCTGGAGAAAATGCTGTCATATTTAAGAAAACGACACAAAAAAGTAAGTTCTTCCTGTATACTCTGCCCTCTTTCTCTCTGCCTTCTATGTGTGATCCTCATCTTTGCTCTCTCGTCTATTCATTCTCTCTCCTTCCACACTGTTTCTCTCATTGAAAATCAGTCATGTGTTTCTGTCTCCTCCCCCTGCTCCATGTCTCTCCATCTCTCCACCTCCCATACATGCACAAGAATTTACCATTCTTGAGCTCCTTTCTTGTTCAATTCTTATTTCAGTTTACATTATTCCTGAATACCCCAACAAAATACACTATATGCCCAAAAATATCTCTTTTAACAGGTTTGTCAAGGCCAATTAAAGTTATAGTTCATCAAAAAATAAAACTTCTGTCATAATTTACTCACTACCATGTTGTTCCAAACCTGTATAACCTTTTTTTTCTGTGGAACACAAAAGGAGACATTTTGAAGAATGTACTCGTCACTTTTTCCATGCAATTAAAATCAAAAAAGAATGCAAAAGCACTATAAAACGATCTTAAAAGTGGTTCATATAACACATAAGCTATGTTTCCTGTCCTGAATTCATTCATACAATAATTTTGTGTGTGTAACAGACTGAAATTGAAGTTATTATTCACTGAAAATCTCCCACCAGTGAACTGTTTACTGTTAGTAAATTAAACTCAAGATCCCGATCAGTTTGATTCATGACTAAAGCATTCAGACTGTTTTCATAACTGGCTCAACTGATTCATTTACAATCAGGATTTCCAGTGAATAATGGCTTAAATTTGGGTCTGTTGCTCATTTAAAGTTTTTGTATGACTTCAAATGGCTTGGAATATAGCATAAGTTTTATGATACCAGTTGAGCTAATAGTGTTCCTGTATCTCAACTGGTAGAGCATGATACTAACAATTTAAGAAATGATTTACTGAATCCAGCCTGCTAAAAGTTTTGATTGAACCTCATTGAACACCTTTGGGATGAACTGGAATGCCGAACATGTGCCAGATCCCATCGGCCAAAATCAGTCCCTGACCTCACTAATGCTCTTCTGTCTGAATGGGAGCAAATCCCTTCAGCCATGTTCCAGCATCCAGTGGAAAGCCTTCCCAGAAGAGTGCAAGCTCTTAGGGAGGGCCATTAATGCCAATGGTTTTGAAATTAAATGCCCCAGGGTTTGGTTGTCCACATACTTTTGCCTATATTGTAAAATGATGCAGACTTTTAGTATTAAAACCAGTATAACTCAGTGCTTGCTTTGTTTCTCTCTTAGGTTTGCATATAACAGGTGCTATGTTGGCTTTGTTCAGTTTGTTTCTGATGGTCATGGGCTCTCTGTGTATCACTATGTCTCTCAGCAAGAGTGTGCCCTTCTTCCTCAAGCCTGCTACCATCTGCTTCGTCTTCTCAGGTACTTTTCAAACACCTCATAACTGCATCCAGTGACTTTAAAACACATTAGCACCATTCATCTGCAGTAAAACTGAAGTAGTTATGGAGGAGGGTACATTTTATTGAGGCGTCCTGTGAGTCAATGTTCTAGACTAGGATTGGCAATGGTCAAGTGCACTATGTCCCATTGCTGAGATTCTGAGCTCAAACCTCAGCCATCTCAATGTCAGGCATCTCAAGAAATACAGCTGGCCATATTACAGTGTCACTTCACAAGTCAGGTGTAACCACTGATATTTAAAGGGACAGTTCACCCAAAAATTAAAATTCTGTCATTAATTACTCACCCTCATGTCGTTCCAAACCCGTAAGACCTTCGTTCATCTTCGGAACACAAATTAAGATGTCACTGAACCTCTCAAGATCAAGAATGGTACTAAAGACGTATTTAAAACGAGAATACTTTTTGTGCACCAAAAACAGTAAACAGTAAACCCCACCTACTTTGATTTGATTGGCCATATAGTGATGGCCGATTTCAAAACACTTCTTCGAAGCTTTACGAATCTTTTGTTTCGAATCAGTGGTTCGGAGCCTTGTTTACTGAAATCACGTGACTTTGGCGCTCCGAACCACTGATTCAAAACAAAAGATTCGTAAAGGTTCGAAGCAGCGTTTTGAAATCGCCCATCACTAGATGGCCAATCAAATCAAAGTAGGTGAGGTTTACTGTTCACAGAAGCAGGGCGTGAATTCCAGCGTGAAGCATCAGTTTAATGTTGAGATAGTCAGGGAGGATGTAAATGCAAACACCTTTACTTTTTTCTCAAATATGGACGTTTTGAATTGAAAGTTTATGTGATTCATGCAATTCCTAACAGAGTGTGACAAGACCAAAAGTTTTATGTTTTCGACATAATACAAATAAGACAAATAAAAGTGCATGTGTGCATAGAATTTCCTTCACTTTTCTATTTCTTTATGCTTTATGAAAAATTGGTCAATGTTCAAGACATGGTTATGGCTTTGGTTTGCACCAGCTCTGCAATTCGCCACTCTAGTCAAGTCATGTCACATTTATTTATATAGCACTTCATACAATAGATTGCTTTAAAGCAAGCTGCTTTGCAGTGTAAAACATGAAAAAACAGTGCTGCTTTCAATTACAATTACTTAGAATTAATTATTAGAATTTACTACAAACCAACTCTTCAGCTCTTTAATGGGCTGAACAGAAGAAATTAACCAGAGAAGATTTCTGGAGCTCCAGAGCACACCTACCTATTATGTAATCAGCATGGAATAATGGTAGTTTAAAGGTGTTTTCCAGAAACTTCAATTTTGCAAGCTGTATTGAACTCTCGAAATGAATTTTGTTTTGGCCTGATTTTATTTTATTTGACGTCACACCAGTTCGTTCTTCAATTTTGCTTGAAGTATATCAAAGCCTTCACAGTCACATGCAGCTCCAGACTGAAACTAAAATAGAAATTAAAAACTTTAAAATTTAAAATGTAGTTGCTATTGTTGACATTCAAGAAAAATGGGTGCGTTCATAATATTAGGTTTCGTAAAATAATCTTGTGCGAGGCAGTGTTTCCTGATCACAATGCAAGCCGTGATGTCCGATTCACAAAATACTCTTATGAACAGGTTCTTTTTAATGAGTCAGTCAAAAGAATCAGGAAAGAGCCTCAAACTTGTCCGTGAATTCATGCATTTGAATCTGAATCCAGCAGCTAGTGATTTTTCTGAACTGTTATTAAAGGGAAATTATCCCTTAATTTACGAACCCTCAAGCCATCCTAGGTGTATATGACGATCTTCTTTCAGACGAACACAATCGGAGATACATTTAAAAATATCCTTAGTCCTCAGAGTTTTATAATGGTAGTGAATGGGGTGTTGTGCCGAATTTCGACCCCCTGCCAAATTATTACTCCCCTCGTTGAAGTCCCTACCTGATTGCCTAATCTTAACCCCACCCCTAATCCTAACCCGTCCCCCACACCTACTCCTAAAAATACCAATACTAGGGGGGTAATAACCTGGCAGGGGGTCGAAATTCATCACAACAGGGGACCCGCATTTTGAAAAAAAAAAAAAATTGCATCCATCCATAATCAGAGTAATCCATACGGCTCCAGTGGGTTAATAAAGGCCTTTTGAAGCAAAGTGATGGGTTTTTGTAAGAAAAATATCCATATTTAAAACTTTATAAATTCAAATAACTAGCTTCCGGCGGGCGGCCGCATATGCATTAGGGGTGGGACAAAATATCGATATGGCGATATATCGTCGTCCTTCTCTGTGCGATACGAATCATATCGCTGCGTCAAATATCGATATTTTAATTAATAAAATAAAGAGCTATATAGCTATAGATTTCTCTGCTCAAAGCATCCCTACTTCAAGGCGGCGCTCAACACATGAATGAGGGAAACGTGAACATAAGTTAACTAGCTTAAGAAAAAAAGGTTTTTAACAGGATGGCATACAGCAGTGTGAGTAAAATATATGCCCCAGCCAAGTTTAAGTTCAAAGTCTTAAAGCACTTTTATACCATTGATGTGACAATCGTAGACATCTTTGACATTCTTCACCGAGCGGTTGGATATACACGGGAGCGTTTGAAAGCATATATTAGGGATCCGCTGATAGAGGCCTGCTTTCGAACACTCCCATGTATATCTTTGGTTTGGTGAAGAATGTCAAAGTGTCTATTTGCAACTGGTCACTTCATGCATTTTCTCTGATTGGATAGCTATCCGATCGCGAAAATACCACGTCTAAAAGCCCTCCGAAACGCATTCAAGACGAATATAAATCTGATCACTCAAACCACTTCAGGAGGTGGTCTGGGACGCATTCCTGTCAAAACTGTCTATGCATCAGTCTAAATGCATCTGGTTGTTGAAACCACATATGTAAATTTTACTTCTCCCAAAAATACTAAAACTGAAACATGTGAGTCAGATGACAGCGCTACTGCATCACGCATCGCCGCAGATGAAGTATCTCTTCAGCATGCTGATGCGCAAACTGCTGCATATGAAAGTGAAAGTAAGTCGCAGACGTGTAAAACACAATTATCTTCATTAAAAGTAATGAGACCTTACCAGTGCTGTTGCCGCTATCTCCTATCACGGTCTTCGATTTTGAAATTAGCTGATGGCCAATAAAATGCTCCTTATATTTGTTGCGTTCGGTGACGTGAACTCCATTAAATTTGCATATAGCGTGGGAACCGAAGATCGGATTTATCTGTTTTGCAGATAGAAAACCTGCACTTAACCTTTTCACTGGCATTTTGGTTTCATAGTTAGACAGATATTGTGATGTATCATTATAGGATTGTCTAGCAATATATCGATTAACACAGAATCGTGATATTATCGTTATTGTGAGCCATGTATCGTGATCGTATCGTATCGTGAGGTACCCTGCGATTCCCACCCCTAATACGCATACTGCGTAACTTGACTTGCTCTAAATGAGTAATCCTCTGAAGCGATGTATGACACAGGATGTAGGAGTATCGTAAGCTTAGACACAGTTCAAACAAATAGGGCTGAGCAACAAACTCAAGCTCCTCTTCTCTTAAATAAAAATCCTCCGACATTTCTCTTTAAAATTTCTCTTTTTAGACTTCTAATGACCGTTTTTTTTTGTTTTGCTCTCTCCTCTACGCCTCCATGTTCGTCATTGCGTCAATGCGTTCGGGTCAAAGGTTGCTCTTCCGCCCAAATCGACTTGCACAGTATGCGCACGGTCGTCTGCCGGAAGCTAGATATTTGAATTTATTAAGTTTTAAATATGGATATTTTTCTTACAAAAATGCATCGCGTCAAAAGGCCTTTATTAAAGGATTAGTTCTCTTTTAAATGAAATTTTCCTGATAATTTACTCACCCCCATGTCATCCAAGATGTTCATGTCTTTCTTTCTTCAGTTGAAAAGAAATTAAGGTTTTTGATGAAAACATTCCAGGATATTTCTCCTTATAATGAACTTCAATGGCCTTCAAATGGTTGAAGGTCAAAATTATAGTTTCAGTGCAGCTTCAAAGGGCTTTAAAAGATACCAGACGAGGAATAAGGGTCTTATCTAGCGAAACGATCATCATTTTCGAAAAAAATGTAAATGTATATGCTTTATATAAACAAACGATCGCCTTCCTTCCAATTGCTTCCGCCAAAACCGCACTTTCGTATTCTGTATGTCCTACGCCTTCCCTATTCTACTTACGGAAAAAATGGAACTGGCGCTGCGTTCGTCCCGTAAGTAGAATAGGGAAGGTGTAGGACATACAGCATAAGCTTTTTGAAGAATACAAAAGTGCGGTTTTGGCGGAAGCACTTGGAAGGCGATCATTTGTTTATATAAAGCATATACATTTACATTTGTTTTGAAAATGACCGATCTATTCCTCGTCTGGTATCGTTTAAAGTGCTTTGAAGCTGCACTGAAACTGTAATTTTGACCTTCAACCGTTTGGAGGTCATTGAAGTCCACTATAAGGAGAATAATCCTGGAATGTTTTCATCAAAAACCTTAATTTCTTTTCAACTGAAGAAAGAAGGACATGGACATCTTGGATGACATGGGAGTGAGTAAATTATATGGAAAATTTTATTTGAAAGTGAACTAATCCTTTAACCCACTGGAGCTGTATGAATTACTTTGACTATGGATGGATTTATTTTTTTTTTTTTCAAAATGTGGGCCCCCATTCACAACCATTATAAACCTCGGAGGACTAAGGATATTTTTTTAAAATATCTTAGATTGTGTTCGTCTGAAAGAAGATAGTCATATATACCTAGGATGGCTTAAGGGTGAGTAAATCATGGGATAATTAAATTTTTTGGGTGAACTATCCCTTTAATCCTCATAAATGACTCCCTCACTGACATCAGTATATCGACAAACTAGTTGTTCCTATGACAATGTGTTATTAACCTGTTTCATATTTACAATGTTTTGTTGTAATCAATTAGTAAAAGCATTCCAAGAAAACATTTCAATATTGTAAACAAAATTGTTACTTGTTTTTAGCATGGGAGATCCATAAAGTTAAAATTTTTATTTATTTTTATCACACAAATACAATCAGGATAACTAGAGTGACAGTATCAAAAATTGAAACTAATTTACATTAAATTCGACTAGAAAACACCCTTATTTATAAAACTTAAACTGTCATAGTCTATATATTAAAATGTCCCTTCGTCACAGCACACAGTGACACCTGTTAAGTAGTTAACTAAAGTAGGAAGCGCTTTTGAAAAATGTTGTAATTTATCAAATACAAATCATTTTGTTCCTAAATGTTTCATGTTGAATCAAAATAGGTGAACTGTTCCTTTAAATGAAATGACCTTTCATCTCTACTTTCCCCAGGTATCCTGGTCCTGTTGTCCATCATTGTTTTCCACCAGTCTGTGCTGGCTTTATTGGCAAGCGATCACAGTATCCCCCTCCATCACGAGCTGTCCTGGTCAGTGGCTTGTGTTGGCTCGGCTGGGGCCATTCTCATTTTTGGAGGGCTTATGTTCCTGTTGCTTTCCCTCCCCTACAACCCCCTGGACAAATGTTTTGGTCAGCAGAGCAGTAGTGATGGCTAGCTGTCAGAAGGACTGCCAGTGAGTTAAGTAGCAGAAGATCTTTTATACTCTAATGCTGCTTGTTGAGATTAACTGATGTTATAAAGGACTCTCAAAAGC
The DNA here is from genome assembly GCA_003731715.1 of Anabarilius grahami. Lineage (NCBI taxonomy): Eukaryota > Metazoa > Chordata > Actinopteri > Cypriniformes > Xenocyprididae > Anabarilius > Anabarilius grahami. Next base: position 3,291,860 of record RJVU01072388.1, on the reverse strand, counting down.
TAATGTTCATAATGTTTCGCAATAACCTGCATTAGAATTGCTTATGAATAAAATTGTAGACCCTAATACACATACACTGAATTTCTCTGTACATAAAATCAGTGACCAACAGATCTGTTTACTCTCTTTAAAGGCTTAATTTACACAACATGCTGAACATTATGCATTGTTCATTTATCTGCATTGCTGATTTGTATAAGAAACCTGATTTGATTAATTGGTATATATAACTGACTTCTGACTGATGGTTTCTGCAGGTTGAAAGTGTAAAACCGTTTCTAGAT
>RJVU01072388.1:3279115-3291532 GCA_003731715.1 Anabarilius grahami | reverse complement strand
TAAAAAAAAAAAAAAAAAAAAAAAACAGGCCATCCTATCTACGCTAAAGGCCTGTTCACACCAAGAATGATAACTGTAAATATAACTATAAGATTAGTATCCACACCAATATGCATGATAACATTCTGCTTATTATATGGGCGCTGCAGTTTTGTCATCTGCTGCTTTAAATGCTTGAGCTTTTTGATTGGCTGTTGATATTTTTATCATTCATCAGCTGGAAATTTTTTTCTGAAAATGATTCCAACAATATCGTTCCTCTGTGCACGTCCCTATTCTCGTAGAATTAAGGCCTGTTCACATCAAGAACAATAACTATAACGATAACTACATTAGCATCCATACCAACGCATGATAATATTCTGTTTATTATAAACGTCGTCCTGCAGTTGTTTATTATTTTGTCGTCTGTAGCTTTAAATGCTCGAGCTCTTTAAAGTCACCATGAAATCAAAATTAATAATTCTTTTTTACAGAATGTTGCAGTGCTTATTATAAATGATTTATCCATGCATATCATTATAAAAAAAAAAAAATCATATGCCCTTGTAATCTTTGATCAAAAACGTTCACCTCCCCTCCTCATCAAAATGACGTCTGTTCTCTTCATGACATATGTTTCGGCGGAGGATGAGGCTAAATATCATCCAACTGATTGCAAACTGGCATTCAGATCTGCCTCTATTTAGTTAGCAAAACCCAACTTCCTACAATCCAATCAATTCCCAAAAGACGAAATCAAATCCTGCCCTACATTTTTCTCATTCCAGAAGCCGTTTCTCTCAGATATACGTCACAGTAGTTGGGTGGATTCTGATTGCCTATAAATGTTTTTATCATTTATAATCTGGAAAATGATTGTTCTGAAAGTGATTCCAATGATATCCTTCCTGTGTCGTTATCGTTATAGCTAGCTTCCCTATTGTCATAAAAATAGAACTAGAATTAGAAATGTATTAAAACTTTATAGTTATAGTTATGGTTATAGTTATCACTTTTTTTTTTTGAACAGGTCTTTAGATGGCTTGTGAACCATCATAGCCATGCTGTTAACTAGCAAAACTTGGCAGGTGAGCTTCATTGACCAGAATTATCTTTATGGTGAAGCTGGTTGCTAGTTAAGCTAGTTAAAAAGCCTAATGGGGACATCAGCACATTAGCTTTATAACATATGCTGGTGACCAGCTACAGTGATCCCAAAACACTTTTGGACACATTTAAAAATGTGAAAGTAATTTTTAACATCTATTGTTTTATAAACCTAGCAACTTTAGTTTTTTGTGCCATCTCTCTTTAAATTAAATGCGGCTTGGTTTGATATTTTGCTATATAATGCAATGTTTATGCATTTAAATGTCCAAATACTTTTTGGGATCATTTTATACTGGCCTATTCTGCTGGGTTTTCAATTAACAAAGTAATCAGCAGATTAAATATCATAGATTTCCATGCATAGATTTAAGTTACATTATATAAATGTAAAATGATGCTTAAAGGGTTAGTTCACCCAAAAATGAAAATTCTGTTATTTAATACTCACCCTCTTGTTGTTCTACACCCGTAAGACAAATAAAGATATTTTTGATGAAATCCGAGAGGTTTTTCAACAATATCAGTCTCCTACACTTTTCACATAGTAAACAAAGAGCAGCACTTCCAGGTTATACGTCAGAACGTCGAGTCATTATTGGCTGGCTCCTGCATCAGTATCACATGCGTGAACAGCGTCGGCCAATACTGAGCTGGCATTCTGACGTAAACACGGAAGCCTGCACTGTGTTTACTATGTCAACAGCATAGGAGACTGACATGGAAGAGAGGAAACTATTGAAAAAAGTGGTTATTTTTGTTTTGTTTTTGCACACAAAAAAAATATTCTCGTTGCTGTTCATGCGTGTGATGCTGACGCAGGAGCCAGCCAATAATGACTCAGCGTTCTGACGTATAACCTGGAAGTGCTGCTCTTTGTATACTATGTGAAAAGCGTAGGAGACTGATATTGTTGAAAAAAGTTATTTTTGTTTTGTTTTTGCACACAAATAATATTCTCGTCGTTTCATAACATTAAGGTTGAACCACTGTAGTCACATGGACTTTTTTTAACGATGTTTTACTACCTTTCTGGGCCTTGAAATTTGTTGTCATTGCTGTGTATAGAGAGATCAGAAACCTCTCGGATTTCATCAAAAATATCTAAATTTGTGTTACAAAGATGAACAAAGGTCTTACGGGTTTGGAATGACATGAGGTTCAGTAATTGACAAAAATTACATTTTTTGGTGAACTAACCCTTTAATACTATACATATGAAACAGATGTGTGTATGAAAATGAATGAAATATATTGATGTGGATGATACGGACCCACTGTTGAGCCACATTGTTATGTAAATAATGTGTTTATATTGTACACCAGTCAATATGAGAGTACCTTGTCCTTGTACTGAAGACACTGTCCTTCACTGAACTTTCTTCCTCTCCTTCTTTCTTATATCTGTTTTTCACTTGGTTGTTTGTGCCACTCTCTATTCATCACACTCTTTCTCGTTCACTAGTTTTGCTTGAGGATTAAATCTCTTTCACCTAAGACAGTCTCCTGCACTCCTTCCATCGCTTGTTTCTTAATCTCACTCCTTCTCTTTTGCCACTCGCTCAGTCTAAAATTAGTACATTGCTCATCTAAGCACATCATGTTGAAGTGGATGAGAAATATTATCCTAGTATGTCAACTATGCCCACCCTCAACGTTCTCTCGATGTTGATAGCTCTTGGGTGTCTCTGAGGGTTTGGGTGGAGTTGCTGTTTCCCTGCGTCTGCCGTTCCATTCCTCCCCTCCCAGCTGAGTGTTTGTGAATGCAGTGCCAGTACATTTGGGAAGTGAGGAAAGGTCTGAGCCACAGTAATCGTCATGTCTCCCGTCCAGTCCAACTAAAGCCTCCATCCTGTGCAAAACAATCTAGATATCCTCAAACCGCAGAAATGACAGGTGGCGAGCGTGTTCCTGGAGCAACCGTCTCGACATGTCATACAGCATGCTAATGACTGGCCCTTTTAATTAGTTGAATCTGTATTGGGTCTGTAGCATAGGAGTGTTTGGCTTGATCAGCTGGGGGGAGTATGGGTGGGTGCAGAAGTAGGGAAATTGGAGCCTGTAGGTTGACACTGTAGCCAGAAGTCTGCTAGTATATATAGCCCTTTAATAGAACCTGTCAGACTTGCGGGCTGTTCTTTCACTTTTTATGTGTCCGAGTACATGGGGGAATAACACCGGATCTGCTCTCACAGCATTATTAATTGTTGGTCGGGACAGAAGTTAGTGCACGTTTGTGGGTGGGTACAATAAAACACTCAATACTTCCAATAACAGAAGAACTGGGGTGGCATGTGATGGTCCGCCCGTCTGGAAATTTTGAAAAAATTTGCTCAATAATCAAATTCCAAATTACACACNTCACTTTTTATGTGTCCGAGTACATGGGGGAATAACACCGGATCTGCTCTCACAGCATTATTAATTGTTGGTCGGGACAGAAGTTAGTGCACGTTTGTGGGTGGGTACAATAAAACACTCAATACTTCCAATAACAGAAGAACTGGGGTGGCATGTGATGGTCCGCCCGTCTGGAAATTTTGAAAAAATTTGCTCAATAATCAACTTCCAAATTACACACAAAAAAAAAAAAAAATTATTCTGCTAAATATCTAGATTACAACTTAAAGGCCCTGTTAAAAGTAGGGTAGAGGGTAACAGAGGGTAATAGTGTATTCTTTTTCATGTTTGTCTTTTAGTTTGTTTTTTTTTAGGTTATTATTAGAATAGTGGTTTTCAACCTTTTTGATTCCAAGGCCCTCCATTGTTTACAATATTCAAAGGCCCAATGACTTTTCCATTTGTTTGTGATTTACTGGATAAGGGTTAAAGGGTTAGTTCACCCAAAAATGAAAATTCTGTCATTAATTACTCACCCTGATGTCGTTCCACACCCGTAAGACCTTCGTTCATCTTCGGAACACAAATTAAGATATTTTTGATGAAATCTGATGGCTCAGTGAGGCCTCCATTGCCAGCAAGATAATTAACACTTTCAGATGCCCAGAAGCTTCGAAGCTTTACAAATCTTTTGTTTCGAATCAGTGGTTCGGAACATGTATCAAACTGCCAAAGTCATGCCCCCCAGTGGTGAACTGTTGAAATTTCGAAATACTCATGACGTAATGAAGCCTCGTTTACTGAAATCACGTGACTTTGGCAGTTTGATACACGCTCCGAACCACTGATTCGAAACAAAAAGATTTGTGAAGCTTCATGAAGCAGTGTTTTGAAATCGTCTATCACTAGATATTGTTGAATAAAGTTATTTCGTTTTTTTGGCACACAAAAAGTATTCTCGTCACTTCATAACATTAAGTTTGAACCACTGTAGTCACATGAACTGTTTTAAAAATGTCTTTAGTAGCTTTCTGGGCATCTGCTGGCAATGGAGGCCTCACTGAGCTCTCAGATTTGATCAGAAACATCTTGATTTGTGTTCTGAAGATGAACAAAGGTCTTACGGGTGTAGAACGACGTGAGAGTTAATAATGACATCATTTTCCTTTTTGGGTGAACTAACCCTTTAAGGGTATGGATTTTTCCTCGCAATTTCAACCCAATAAAAAATTTAGAGCATGGTATAACTAGAACAATTTATATTCATTATAAAAATATTAATGACTTTTCCAGGTCTAGAAATCACAAAATTAGCCTACCTCATATATACAGGTTTTCAAATAACCTGAGAGTCCTCGTTCTTTATGGAAAAACAAACAAACAAAAATTGTTGAGGAGGTTAAAATAAAAAAATTTTGATTCTTGATTTTTGGGTTGAGAACCACTGTATTATAAGATTATGAAAGCTCATTTTGTCCTCAGAGTAAAAAAAAAGAAAAAAGAAAAAATGATCATCTTATATGTAATTCCGACTTTATCTCATTGCAACTTTATATCTCACAATTGCAACACTATTTTTCATAATTGCGACTTTGAACAACAATTGCGAGTTTCTATCTCACATTTGCAACCTTATGTCTCATAAATGTGACTTTATATCTTATAATTTGACTTTTATTTTAAACTATCCCACAATTATCTAGTTATATTTTTTACTCTGAGGTTAAGATGTGCTTCCATAGAAAACAATTTTAATAGTTATCTTCTAAGGATCAAGATTTTAAAAGACACAAATGACATCACTCGTAGATTGTCTGTTGTTTCTTTTATATATAAAATCCGTGCAATACAGTGTTAGAGTTTATCACACATTAAGATAAACCATATTTTCTCTAGATATATCTATTCTCCACTACGTAATATTTATAACTAAGCACATAAATGCTGTCTGTGTGTAATTTTTCACATTTTTTATGAATTAAAAAAGACCCCCGATAACAGGAGATTATGATGTGATGCCCATTTGCACTCTATTATGTTATGTCCTGTGTTGACCTCTTGTTGGCTTGGATCATGGAATAAAGGTTAAAGGTTAGCAGAAAGTCCACATATATAATCTCTCATTTAGAGAAGCAGACGGGTCAAAGGGAGTCAGGTGCAGCACAGTGAACGTTTGTTTTTTGTTCTTTTTTTTTCCGTTTTCTTTTTTGGGGGGAGCTTTGCCTTTGGGATACTGTCATGATCACATGACACAATGGAGGGAAAACACAAATGACACAGGGCATGCCCCAACATACGAGTGTAGCCCAATCAGAGCTCAAGGAAGACAGTGTCCTCATACATTAAAAAAAATGACCCACCCACCCATTCTACCCTCTCCAATACATATCATTACTCTGGATTTTAAAGTCTTTTTTTCTCAAATACAGTTATGTGCAATATACATTTGCGTTTCAAAGTGTAATTTTTTTTCAGCCCCCCTCCAACTGCAGACCTGTCGATTTACAATTCCACTGGTCCTTTATTGTCCCCGCCCATTTGAAAAGCACAGTTTTGGATAGAAGTCCCATTTCTGAATGTCAATCACCATTTTTTCTATGCAAATATATCATCTGTCCCTCTTTGACCGAGTGAGGGAATGTTTTAATGCCCCAAAACAAAGGTTTTCAATTCAACAAGTGCTACTTCTACTGCTAACAGTGATTTAACAAAAATAATATGATGGTAGGTTTATATAAAAATCTTTTTCATTTGAACTCTTTGTCGTTTCAGTCCATCAATTATGGTGCTGATCTGTTTACTGAGCTGGAAGACAGATATACAGATATTCCACACTAAATTGCGTGTTATCAAAGGGTAGAAAATAAAACTTTCATTAAAATAAATAAAATGTTTCTCACAAAGTTAGTTGTAATAATAATAATCTCATTCTCACAATACACTCATGTTTCTGCAGTGCTCAGTATCACGTTTTTGAATCACAGTCAAAATCTTGTCTTTCTAGTTCAAAAACTAGAATCATTTAACAATGTTAAGAGCTAGCAGTTCAAACTTACTCATAATAACAACAACACTGTCTTCATCTTTAAATTCCACATCTTTAAAATCAAGCAAAATAATAAACATCACAGTATCCCATGATTATAGTTTCATTAAGAATAAACATGTTATAAAACAGTACTGAAAAAACATGATTGTTGTTGTTATTATGAGATGTTTGTCATTCTTTTACTCTATTTTTTTTTTATAAAGTGAAACATTTGTCAATACCGAGAGAGTTATTCCCTTTTTTTTTAGTTGTTTTCCAGTCTTTCCGTCTACGTTATCTCTCGCTTTTGCACTTTATCAACTACTCCAACCCTCGATCTGTCTAGACTGGTGTAGTTTTCCTATTTAGCGTGTTGGAGTTACTCTCTCTGTCACCTTTCCCTAGCCTATCCAACGTTCCCATCCCTCGTTCCCTCTCCACCGTAGAGGAGGAGAAAGGTGGAGGCTGGGAGGACGGGACGGAGTTACTGAGCGGAGCGTTGGAGTTGGAAGAATTCTGGACCACTGACGGATTGTGGGATTTGAGAGAGGGCAGCGTCCCACTCATCATCATTCCGCCCCCTCCGCTCTCTTTAGGGAAGCAGTTGTGCAGCTGGTATAGTGTGGCGCGGTCCACTGTGCCGTACAGCGGAGGGGCGCCCAGCCCTCCTAAACCACCCAGTTTGGGGTCTCGGGAGAGGGTGTAAAGGGAAATATCGCCCCCTGGCAGAGCGGAGCGGGAGTGGGGGTTGGGTAGAGTGGACACCGAGATGGGCCCCTGGGAGAGTAGAGCTGACGGGGGCATTCCGAAGTTCTTACCCCCCGGAGGGCCACCCACGGGGGACGGGTCTCGAGAGCGCGAGGGGTCGGTGGATCGAGAGCTGGAACGTGATCTGCGGCGGAAGCGGTAGCTCGGGAGCCGTAGCATGGCATGAGTGGTGCTCTTAAAGATATCGGTGCGAGAGCGACAGCGGAGCTCCTTGTTCTTTTCGATGTAGATATTTACTGCCAGCACACCCACCATCTCAGCCAGGATGAAGGACAGACCACCAAAGTAGAAGGACCAGCCGTAGGAGTACTGCCATTTCTTATCCTCGTCCTTCTTTGGGGAAATGTCTCCCAGTGCAGCAGAAATGTACACTATCACGCCAATGATGTTACTCAGGCCTAAAGATCAAGGATCAAAAACATGCCAACTGATCAAAATGTGTTGTTGCGTCAGATGATATGCAGCTTTTGTTAGCAAAATGAAGATTCAGAAGCATTTGCAGTGTAATATGGTAATTGACAATTAGATTTTATCAGATAAAATGTTTTACATTTTACAGTAATATTGTGGATAATTCTGTACAGGCACATGCAATTAAAGACATTTTATAAAACATTCTGTGTTTTCTATTGTCAGTATAAACTGGACACACATTGGGGTCCAAATGTCAATGTCAATTTTAAAAAATGTTTCCCCCCAATAAAAATATATCTTCAGTAAACAGATTTTACTTAAAAGTTTACAAAACAATTAACATGTACAATTAACAATTATCTTGTATTTTGCTTTATTTTGTATTTTGCTTTAATGACTAATAATGCCTGAATTTTTTTTTTAAACTGCAGAATATTATATTTTTTTTTAACCATTTTCATTGATGCATATCAGACTTAATTAAATGTATATCTTAAATGCAATTTAAATCACTTTTGATGAAAGTGTCTGCTATAATGTAATGTAATATAATATATGTATCTTCTAATTAGATGTGTATCTTGAATGCAATGTGAGATAGACATTATATTCAATAATATATTATATTGTATTATATAGCTTATTGTATTACATCTAGCTTGCATTGCATTTAATTCTAATTATATATATATATATTTATGGGTCAATGATGTGACGGGTCTTATTTTTTTGTCCAAAGGCCTTAATAATAATAAAAAACAAATATATCACATTCAAAGTATGTAGGGTAGTACAACTAGATCTCTTTTATTGAATCCAAAAGGTTTTAATTATATTTTGCTATATATAAAGGTATTTTAAATATTTTGAAGTGTCAAAAGGTCATTCGGTTTAACCGTCCAAAGGCCAATAAAGCCATTTCATTTGTGATTAAAATACCTTAAAATGTAATAAATGTATATATTTTTTATTCTGGCTTGATTTTATAACAAATATCAACATAGTGCAAAATGGTATTAAAATTATGTGTAGAAGTCGTTGCTTTGTTATGAGGAAAAAATGATTAAATTCACAGATTTATCTCAGGTTTTTAAGACTTTTGGACACCACTGTATATGACACATTTTGTAGTTCTGGTAAATATTAGGTGTAATCGGACATTTACTCCTGCACCAATACATGTACACACACAATGCACACACTTTACCTGCTGCTACAAACAGAATGCCAGCTCCCAGCACGATATTCCTTTTGCTCTTGTAGAAACGACTGGCTGCGATACAGACCCCTCCCATTAGCAGCAGGATGGCACTAAGAATGGGAAAGATGTTGGAGGCCCGGACCACTCCTGCAGGGAAAGAGAAAATAGCAGAGTAGAGAGACAGATGGGAGGGTGAGAGACGCAGAGCATTATAAGCGTGAGACGTGATGAGTGCAGGCGAGTCAGTTCTATTCAGGTCTTTAACACTGTGCATTTGTATTTTTAGATATAAATATGAAGCTAAAATGATGCACCTGGGTAATTAAATTGCCATTATGCTCTCTATGTTAAAAAGCCCCAGAGGAAAAATGTTCCCCTGGCAGTTGGGCATCCCATCTGGGACCAGTCAAGCTGGGACAGTGCAAGGAAATGCCATCTAAATACCAACCAAAATGCCAACCTGTGTGTGTGCGTGTGTGTGTGTGCTTGCATTTATGCGCGTGACATGCACACGTGCACACAGGAAGCTGTAGCACAGAAATGTCTTGGAGCATTTGAGGGGATATGAAGCATAGGATTGAATCTGCAGAATTATTTTGAATCTGCAATATGTCACTTTGAAAAAGCTCTTGCAGTATGTCACATCAAAGAAGCATATGTATTTAAAATCATTTTCTAATCCGTATTTTAAAAAGTATTACTTAAAATTCTTTAAAAATTATTAAAAATGTGTAAAATCATAATCATTTGTTACAATACAGTGGAAGGGGGGTAAATAATGACAATTTTTTATTTGGGGGTGAACTGTTCCTTTAACAGTGCAAAGCCGTTGCTGTTGTTGCATTCCATTCATGCTGCAGAACTGCTTTGTCATGATAAATTCTGTTGTTGTAATAATAAAAGGCAGCCTCTTACGCAGGACGTATTCTGCTCCATCATGATCAAAGTCAGCGTCCTCTGGGAAGTGGTTGATCTGGGAGCACACGCCACGCTTCATCCCTACAAGCAAAAACACAGGAACATCAGAGGTAAGAGATCCTGACAACAACCCTCACATACTGCGCATATGTGAATCCTGAGCTTAACTGAGAATGAACTGCATCACTGTACCTCCATAAAAGCCCCTCACACACAAACATCTTACTGACCACAAACCTTTGAACAAGCAGTGTATATAAATAAACAAGTGTCTCATATGGTAAAATGCTGGAATATCAATTTTCTATTATTTTTTATTATAAAACATTGATGTGAGCTCAATTAGACAGACAGACAGATAAATAGATAGACCCTTCCTTTAAAAATCTTATTTAGAAATGCCACAAGAGTTCTGAAATATCTATTAATGGTCTAATCCTCAATCCAATCTCTTTAAATTAGATAGGGAACTAATTTTTGGATTGTAGCTCCTGATACAGATCTAATTCTCTTAATTCATTATGTTCATTTGTTAAGATATGGAACAGAGAAACACACACACATGCACCACAGAAATATATCCCTGGAGTCAATCGGGGATTGAATAGCTACCCGCTCCAGTGCTGGGGGCCTATGGCAGACAGACAGACTGATGCACTATGATGACATCATGACTGGTGTTGATTGATGGAGTGGGAATGTGATGGATTGATGAGACAGACGAAGGGAGATACAGGTGGACAGGTGAATGGGGGATTCTTTTCACAGCTGTTTTTGTCTTTTTATATTCCTCCTCTTATGGACATTAATCTGCAGGAAAGAGATGAGGGCACAAAAGGGAAAGGTGTCAGCGTAGGAGAATCTGGCATCACCATTTTGTTTCTTTGTTAAAGATACTGCAGCTTTCAGCAATTAACCTTACTGCCATCAAGTGCACATCACCAGACCTGCCAACCTTGGTAGAATAATTTGAGTACAACAATAGTGTAAGCCTCAGTTCACATGCTTTTGCACAAGGTTATTTCCCCACTCACCACCATATTATTTATTTATTATAGGAAAGTTTCACAGACAAGGCTTAAATTAAGCCAGGAGTAGGCCTTAGTTCAGTTAAAAGGTTAGAAATTTCTGTCATTATTTACTCACCCTCATGTCGTTCCACACCCGCATCTTAGGACAAATTAAGATGTTTTAATGAAATCCGAGAGTTTTTTTTTTTAATCCTTTTTTAGGCTTTTTTTTTTATAGGTTTTTTTTATTGAAAGCAACAAAATTACCACATTCAATGTCCAGAAAAGTAGTAAAACATCGTTAAAATAGTAGAAAGTGACTACAGAGGTTCAACCTTAATGTTATGAAGTGACGAGAATACTTTTTGTGGTTACACTTTATTTGCCGTAGTTACATTGTAATTACTCAAATAAGTACTATTAATTAACTACATGTACTTACTATAGAGTTACAGTTAGGGTTAGGGTTTGGTTTAGGGTTAGTTACTTGTAATTATGCTTAATTTACTGTTATTACTATAGTAAGTACATGTAGTAACGTGTAACTACGGCACTGTAAAATAAAGTGTTACCCTTTTTGTGCGCAAAAACAAAACATAAATAACTTTATTCAACAATTTTTCTTCTTCCCTGTCAGTCAGTTAAGCAGTTGGCGCAGTGCTGCGTTTCCATGTTTATGTCCGAACGCCGGCTCATTATTGGCAGGCTCCTGCTCCAGCATCACACAAATGCCTCGTGCTGCTCACGTGAAGTGGCTTCGGCCAATGCTGAGCCACCGTTCGGATGTAGAACCTGGAAGCTGCAACGAAAATAGCTTAGCAGAGGAGAGATGTGGAGAGAGACGAATTTGTTGGGAAAAAGTCATTTTTGTTTTGTTTTTTGCGCACAAAAAGTATTCTTGTCGCTTCATAAAATTAAGGTTGAACCACTGTAGTCACGTTGACTATTTTAACAATGCTTTTAGTACTTTTCTGGACATTCAATGTGGTTATTTTGTTGCTTTCAATGGAGGATAAAAAAACCTCTAGGATTCCATCAAAATATCTTAATTTGTGTTCCGAAGATGAACGAAGGTCTTACGGGTGTGGAACGACATGAGGGTGAGAAATTAATGACAGAAATTTCATTTTTGGGTGAACTAACCCTTTAAGACATTTAAGTAGCTTTTATAAACGTGCCTTAGACTGCGTTTAACACCACTTTTAGACATTCACTCGCAAACTTCCCTAAGCACTTTCCCTCGGGGGAATCCCCACCCCCATTTTAAAGTGCGTTCAACTTCGTCAAGTGGACAAGGGAAGTTTATTTGGACAGACCCTCAACCCCTCGATTTTGGCAGAGGGAGAGAGTCTACTCAATATGTACACTTTAGGCAGATCCATAGACCACAATGCACCATGATTGTGACATCACAGCTGGCCGCACTTAATTTACCCCCACCCCACAAAACTATGATATAAGACTTATTTTGCCATTTAACAGCATTAAATACTTGTATAGCTACCTTCAGTTGATTGCCTTTTTTTAACACAGTTATAGTTTATTGTATTGTTATATTTTTTGTTTGTGTTTTTTAATATTTAATATGAATATATTTATAATTAATATTTGTATATTTAATTATATTAAAAAAAAATAAACGCATAAAG
>RJVU01072388.1:3227617-3278451 GCA_003731715.1 Anabarilius grahami | reverse complement strand
GTAGTATGATGAGCCACTGAGTGACTATTCCACGCTGAGCTTTTGGCTTATTTTCTGGTCGCTGAGAGTTGAAAAATTTACAACTTTAAGTAAAACGCGGTGCTCATCAGTGTCACTTTTTACCCAGCCTCCAATCACAGTGGGGGAGGGGTGGGAAAATACCACACCTACTTGTACTATGACTGAACGATGGACAAGTTATTATTACTTGTCTTTGAGTATTCATGTCTGTACCAGATGGCATCCCTGGACTACCACAGTATTTATATGAAAAATAATGCTTGGAGAAATATTTCTTTCGCAAAGGACTTTTGCAGGCATTCCGTATCATATCAACCAAAGTGTCTCAACTTAAAAAACGCCTCAAGCGCCTGCAGCTTGGTGTTTTCAGAAGAGCGCCTGACATTTTCAGCTGGCTAAAAATGCTTTGTTGAACACACAGCCTAAAGGCCAGCAAGTGTGTTGAAGGATACTCCAAATGATACTCCAAAAAATGAAAATTCTCTCCTCACTTACTCACCCTCATGATGTTCTAGATATATACTCTGTTTCTTCAGATGAACACAAATTAAGATTTTCAGAAAAATAATCTCTGTGAGCCCATGTAATGCAAATATATGGGACCTCCAAAACTGACTTTTAATTTTTTTTTAAAAGGTGAACACTACAGTAATCCATACAACCCCAGTTGATGAATCAATGTCTTCTGAAGAGAAACGATAGGTTTTTACACTTTTTACATCAGCATGTTGTGAAGTGATGGTCCTCTGTGCTTCTGCATCACTTCTTGCTTGAGCTTCAAAACATGCTTACAAAGTGCTGATGTTCAAGTCAAGCATGAACTCATGAACCCGTGTTTGACAGCCAGACGGAAGCAATGGTTTGAAGTGTAAAAGTTTGAAATATTAGTATTTTTCTCACACACACCTATCGTTTACAATTCAGAAGACACTGACTCATCAACTGGAGCCGTACGGACTCCCGTCATGTTCACTTTGTTTGATTTTTGAAGTGTCAACTTGGAGGGTTCATCCACTTGCATTATATGCTATTCCAATAGGAAGTTTACCAGCTTACAAATGACCTTGCTTTCTCTCTTGTAGAACCACCGATCTAAGCTACGTTACACATGAAAGCAACTCATTAGCTTTGAGAGTAGCATTAGCCTCTGCTATCGATTGCTATGGCAGTAAAAGAGCCTAGATGAAGGGCAGGACGAGGCCCAGCATGTGTGTGCATGTCTAGAATTGAGTCGGGTGATGTGGCAAACAGTGCACCTATCATCATGAGGCCAGTAGTGCTGTTTGGGCTGATTTAGCTGCAACATTTATTATGCAGATCCAAAATGTCCGCTTTCCACTTCACCTGCTCTTAATTGTGTTTCTACTAAGCATCCATCTTGGCTCTAATCCCTCTGGGAAGCAAGGATGTCTTGACCTCTAAACTATGCCAAGAGTGCTGTAATACTGCAGTGACCAAAGGGGCAAAGAAAGAGGGGAAAGCGAAGCTTTAATGAGATAGAGAGAGAAACAAAGAAAAAAGAAGCCCCGTCGCTGTGATGATTGGGAATCCAGGCTTATCTTTAATTGAATGCTTTGTTATCAGAGAGCTTAGCCATAAGGCTAAATTAGAAGAGCACAATGGCTGGCTGCAGGCGGAGCGGAGAGCGTATTACACGGGGATGAGTGAGAACATGAGGTGCTAGAACGGCCCCTAAGACCGCTGCTGCTGTCCCTCTATGTTGACCTCCCAATGCAATCTGCTCAGCCTTTTAATTAGGCCTTTACAGGCCTTTTTGGGCTGTGCTCCTAAATTTAAATCTCCTCAGCAGCAAATAGCCATATCAGGGTTCAGGATGTGTGTAGATTTTATGATACTGTGTGTTAATTATCCTTAAATACCATTTAAATAAAGAATTTAATTACTTTTGAAATGGTTTCATCTTTTATACAGGCATATTAGCCATTTTCAGAATAATTTAAAGGCACTTGTGATTATGAAAATAGATTAATAATAAGCTTGTGAGATCCTATTCATTTGATCAATAATTAAAGTAAATAATAAAAATCTTATGATCAGAATATTATTGCAATTGGAAACGCCATGCCTGTGAAATGTTCCAAGACTGGGGTTTTCAAACTTTCAAATGTTCTTAGAAATGACTATCCTCTTGCAAGGGACCCTCTTCCTAAAATATGCATATTGAAAATAGTGTGATATTATAAAGAAAACATTTTATATGATCACTGCAATTATTATAGCTATGTATACACTACCGTTCAAAAGTTTGGGGTAAGTAAGATTTTGTTTTAATTTTTTGGAATTAATGCTTTTATTCAGCAAGGACAGGGCTTGGATTAAGCCAGGAGTAGGCATTAGTTAAATTAGGACATTTAAGTAGCTTTAATAAATGTGTCTTAGAAAAAGAAAAAAAAACAGTGGAGTGCATCTTGAGACAAAACAATGGCACAATGTTGCTTTCAGTTTAAACAGCTCAAACAGCTCAAACATGCATTTTAGTCTGGGACTAGGCTTAAGTCTTGTCTGTGAAACTGGGCATAAATTTATCAAAAGTGACAATAAAGACATTTATAATGTTACAAAAGATTTCTATTACAAATAAATGCTGTTCTTTTGAACTTTCTATTCATCTAAGAATCCTGAGTGTATCAGTTTCCACAAGAATATTATGCAGAACAACTGATTTCAACATTGATGATAATAAGAAATGTTTCTTGAGCACCAAATCAGCATATTAGAATGATTTCTGAAGGATCATGTGACACTGAAGACTGGAGTAATGATGCTGAAAATTCAGCTTTGACATGTAAAAGATTACATTTTAAAATAGAAAATAGTTATTTTAATTCGTAATATTTTAAATATTACTGTTTTTCCTCTATTTTGTTATCAAATATTTGCAACTTTGGTGAGCATAGGAGACTTTTTTCAAAAACAGTTTTACAAATCTTACAGACCACAAACTTTTAAACAATATCGTATATATACGCGTTTTCCCCCCACAAAATTATAGGCACATTTTTTATTTTTACTGTTAAAAACTATGGTTGTCAATAGAATAAAATATCTGTTTATTTCTTAGTCTGTAGATTAAATATTAGACTGAAATATCAAAATATCAAAGCATTTATCATTATAAAATGATTTAAACATATTTAATTGATATAATAAGTCAACACATAAACTTTGACAGAAATATTTTTTCCCCATGGATCCCAGTTTGAAAACCACCGATCTAAGACTTAGTCACATATTTTCTAATGTATGTTACACAACTATTTTTAATATCCCATCTGATGTACTATTGTTTGTTTTCCAAACTGTGGCCTTTATGTTTTAGTATGATAAACCCTGTAGCATCATAGGACTGCCCTAGTGCCCTAATGTTAATAAATCTTAACTCTCATGTTCTCCAAATTAGTGCACAGATAGCACAGAAACACAGATGCCACCCCTACAATGTAACCAAGAGCCAAGATAGTGGCTGACCCTCCAGACAACAGATCCTCCACAGGCCCGAGTGCGTCAAGGCCCCGGGGTCCTTCTTGTCTTTATTATGGGGATCCTCCTGTGTGGAGTTGGTGGTGCTGTTGCAGATGAGCGCCCGCGAGTATAGCCAATAATCCGTGCCGATAGCCACCGTCATCAGGCCAAAGGATGCAAAAGCACCCACGATGGTGAGAAGGATCTGAATGCCCTTCTCACACACCATGCCTATAGGAGAGAGCAAGAGATTCAAAGATGAAGGAAATAAAGGGAGAGGCAAATGAAACATACAGAAACATCACTGATTGCCAACCAATGATGACATCACTGATTGAGAGACAAGAAATGTCTGACCTTCTTCTCCTTTTATACTTGATTCTAATCATGCCCTCAACCTCAAGGCCATTCAATTCTGTTACCTGATTGGATGAAAAAGCTTACCTGATGGCGAGTTTCTGTCCTTCGACTCAATTTTGAAATCTTTCTTTTCCTCGTCAGATGAGAATGTGCTGTCCCCTCAATCCGGGCAGCATCCATCGACTGTCCTCGCACACTCCTTTTCTCCTTCCTGCACTCGTTTACTCCCCCGCTTCTCTTCTGACAGGCCGACCACAATAGAGAAGCTTGTGTTGGTCTCTGTGATCCCTTCGTATGTATGTAGTCTTACTTTGTGTCAGTTCTGGTCATTGCTGATATGAAAAAACCTAGAGATAGAAAAGGAAGAAAGGAGAGAGATTGGATTCTGCCACAATTTTTTTTGCCGCAAAAAAACTGTTTGGGGGAACTTTGGCAAGGAATGATTCTAAAGAACTTGGGGAGAAAAGAGCAAAGGCAGGTCTACACTGTTACCATAGTAACGCTGAATTGCCAAAGCTTGAGCATGGAGAGATGGGAGGGGGCAGTGTATTCATCCCTTGGGACGAGATAAGGGAATAACTGACAAACATGCAATTCAGCAACATTACATGAATTGGATCATTGCAATGAATCTGTAGAGAGTCCCTGACCAAGCAATAGGGAGAGGCATTACCTCACAGCTCAGTATGTTATATGTTAACCACACCTATAGGAGACACAGATGCATACGAATACACGTACACACACACACACACACACAGTGAAAACCTATAAAAAAACCAGAGGACAATCGTGCAGTACGCATAATTTAGCAAACATAATTTAGCAGACATAATGCAGGGCTGCCTTGGCTGTTAATAATTTATAATGCAATATGGCACAGCCATCAAAATGGGTTAAACCCTGTTCACATGGTGAGCCTCTGCAGTACAGATTTGTAGCGCTCATAGAAAAATCCCTTTCGAGTAAATGGATGGAAAATCTGAGCCGTTTTCTAATGTGTCAGTGGCACATAAAAAAAAAAATTAACACAAAAAGATGCAGTTTTGCATCTTGCAATCCAAACTATTCTAGCTAAAGACGTCTGGTGTAAGATGATTGATAAGATGACAGAGACTATAGAGACTGTAAATATAAATTAGCACAAACAAGCAAAATATAATCTGTACAAATGCACAAGTTACACAATGCAAACCATTATATGACACATACAGTACACAGATTTTCAAAATGTTGTTAAAAGAGAATTATTACGATAATAACACTTGTGGGAAAAAAGCACACTTTAGCGTACTTTTAAATAAACTACTTATAAAGGAAAAAATTTATTTTAAAAGAATATACTTAAATGTGAACTGAATGTAATGTTTTTGGACACTTAATTGCATGTAATTGCAAATAATGAAAATGTATTATAGTTTAAATTTATTTTAAATGAAATTAGCTGAACCTTATAGAGCTTTTTGACCCACTTAAGTAGGACTTTAAGTACATCTTCATGGCCTGGTTTCGCAGACAGGGCTTAGATTAAGCCAGCTTCGAAGCTTTACGAATCATTTGTTTCGAATCAGTGGAGCGTGAAGGTCACCTGATTTCAATAAACGAGGCTTCGCTACGTCATAAGTATTTCGAAATTTCAAAGGTTCACATGACTTTGTCAGTTTGATATGCGCCCCAAACCACTGACACTGGAACGACATGAGGGTGAGTAATTAATGACAGAATTTTTGGGTGAACTAGGCTAACCCTTTAACACACTTTTGTTGCCTTTTAGTTCATTAATATATTATTGTCACTATTGGGTTGCTGTGATGATGCACATAATGAAGGAACAATAATAGTAGCAGCATAGTCTTAACATACTTTTTAATCACAAAACCAACCAGGAACACGCAGGCGATAACAGGATAATAATCACAGAAACACAACCATGTAAAATATTGGCATTCAATACCAAACCGAGAGAACTGAAGGCTTAAATACACAAAGGAGGCTAATCAACAGAAACTGAAACAGGTGTGTAACATAATCAGTAACCAAGGAAACTAACTAGTGAATACAGAAAGACAGGCGGACAGGCAGACAGGGCAAAGCAAACTAAAACGCAAACAAACTGAACATAAACCTGACAATTATCTGCAGTGCAGTAAGTGCAGGTTTTTTAATATACAGTGGGTACGGAAAGTATTCAGACCCCCTTAGATTTTTCACTCTTTGTTATATTGCAGCCATTTGCTAAAATCATTTAAGTTCATTTTTTTTCCTCATTAATGTACACACAGCACCCCATATTGACAGAAAAACACAGCATTGTTGACATTTTTGCAGATTTATTAAAAAAGAAAAACTGAAATATCACATGGTCCTAAGTATTCAGACCTTTTGCTCAGTATTTCGTAGAAGCACCCTTTTGATCTAATACAGCCATGAGTCTTTTTGGGAAAAATGCAACAAGTTTTTCACACCTGGATTTGGGGATCCTCTGCCATTCCTCCTTGCAGATCCTCTCCAGTTCTGTCAGGTTGGATGGTAAACGTTGGTGGACAGCCATTTTTAGGTCTCTCCAGAGATGCTCAATTGGGTTTAAGTCAGGGCTCTGGCTGGGCCATTCAAGAACAGTCACGGAGTTGTTGTGAAGCCACTCCTTCGTTATTTTAGCTGTGTGCTTAGGGTCATTGTCTTGTTGGAAGGTAAACCTTCGGCCCGGTCTGAGGTCCTGAGCACTCTTGAGAAGGTTTTCGTCCAGGATATCCCTGTACTTGGCTGCATTCATCTTTCCCTCGACCTAACCAGTCATCCTGTCCCTGCAGCTGAAAAACACCCCCACAGCATGATGCTGCCACCACCATGCTTCACTGTTGGGACTGTATTGGACAGGTGATGAGCAGTGCCTGGTTTTCTCCACACATACCGCTTAGAATTAAGGCCAAAAAGTTCTATCTTGGTCTCATCAGACCAGAGAATCTTATTTCTCACCATCTTGGAGTCCTTCAGGTGTTTTTTAGCAAACTCCATGCGGGCTTTCATGTGTCTTGCACTGAGGAGAGGCTTCCGTCGGGCCACTCTGCCATAAAGCCCCGACTGGTGGAGGGCTGCAGTGATGGTTGACTTTCTACAACTTTCTCCCATCTCCCGACTGCATCTCTGGAGCTCAGCCACAGTGATCTTTGGGTTCTTCTTTACCTCTCTCACCAAGGCTCTTCTCCCCCGATAGCTCAGTTTGGCCGGACGGCCAGCTCTAGGAAGGGCTCTGTTCGTCCCAAACGTCTTCCATTTAAGGATTATGGAGGCCACTGTGCTCTTAGGAACCTTAAGTGCAGCAGAAATTTTTTTGTAACCTTGGCCAGATCTGTGCCTTGCCACAATTCTGTCTCTGAGCTCTTCAGGCAGTTCCTTTGACCTCATGATTCTCATTTGCTCTGACATGCACTGTGAGCTGTAAGGTCTTATATAGACAGGTGTGTGGCTTTCCTAATCAAGTCCAATCAGTATAATCAAACACAGCTGGACTCAAATGAAGGTGTAGAACCATCTCAAGGATGATCAGAAGAAATGGACAGCACCTGAGTTAAATATATGAGTGTCACAGCAAAGGGTCTGAATACTTAGGACCATGTGATATTTCAGTTTTTCTTTTTTTAATAAATCTGCAAAAATGTCAACAATTCTGTGTTTTTCTGACAATATGGGGTGCTGTGTGTACATTAATGAAAAAATGATTTTAGCAAATGGCTGCAATATAACAAAGAGTGAAAAATTTAAGGGGGTCTGAATACTTTCCGTACCCACTGTATATATTTAAGATTTAAAGTACACTACAAATGTACATTTAATATAGTTAAACACACTTCTTTTCACTGTAGGGAAAGCTAATCTATCTTAGAAAGGCTTTTTTGTTTTGACTTTGTTATATGACCACAGGTAGGGGTAAAGTTATTAATAAAAAAATACCAATGAAAAAATAACTTGATAGAAGCAGATGGAGAAGATTAAAATCTCCCATCTAATCTCTAAGTTTATTTTGATCAATGCAAGAATCTGATAATAAAACTATGAAAAATGGAGACAGTGAAGCAACAGGCGTTTCCTTACTCTCACTCGAGTCTCAGCAGAGAATAAACCATCATGTGACATTAACCTGTGTAAACTGGGTCCAAGTCAACCTCACTACAGCTCCTGTCTCTGCCAGCAGTCATCGTCACAAAGTCACATTCACAGATCACAAACGCCTCTTTTCTAGCTGTCTAATCACTGATTAATTGTGCTTAATAGGTTGCCAAGCTACTAATAAAAAAATAGCTAACTGCATTGAGCCAATATTTGATCACAAACAAAAACAAAAAAATATTAATGCTAAATACTAAAAACTAATATGGTACTTATTTCATGAAAAAAAGCTGAATAGTGTTACATGAACCTTCAGAAATCATTCTAATATGCTGATATGCTGCTAAAGAAACATGTCTTATTATTATCAGAGTTGTGATGCTTTTGTGGAATACTTTGCTGAAAAGTAAGTTAAAAAGAAAAGCATTTATTTGGAACATAATAAATATTTTGTAACATTAAAGGGTTAGTTCACCCAAAAAAGAAATAATTGTCATCTTACACTCACCCTCATGTTGTTCCAAACCGATAAGACTTTCCTTCATCTTAGAAACACAAATGAAGATATTGTGATGAAATCTGAGAGATTTCTATTCCTCTATTGACAGTCCACGCAACTACCATGTTGACGCTTCAAAAAGTTAATAAAGAGATCGTAAAACTAATTCATACGAAGAGAGCAGTTTAGTATGATCTCTTTAACTTTTTGAGGTATCAAAGTGGTAGTTGCATAGACTGTCAACGGAGGGACAGAAATCTCTCAGATTTCATTAAAATATCTTAATTTGTGTTTCTAAGATGAATGAAAGTCTTGCGGGTTTGGAGCGGCATGAGTGTGAGTAAATGTTGACAGAATTTTCTTTTTTGGGTGAAATATTACTTTAGATATCATTACTGTCACTTTAGACCAATTTGACACATCCTTGCTTAATACAATTATGAATTATTCTTAAAAAAACTAATTACGGACCTTAAACTTGAACGGTAGTGTAAATTACAGCAGTTCTCCACTGGTGGGTCAAAACCCCAAAATGGGGTCTGTTCTCATAGCATTGTAGCCCATAGCATGAAACCATCAAATTTCAAGAGGTATCTACAAAGAAGTAATGTTGCATATTCTAATCTAGCCTATGCAGTTCATCATAATATAATTTAAATGTTTTAAGGACATTTTGGATAAATCTGGGTGCAGAAGAAAAAACTAAACAAATCAAATGAGAACCACTGCATTATAGCATTTACTATATCATAGATATGTAACAAAATATCATTATTTCTCCTCAAAAGAAGAAGAATTATATTCCTCCCACAAAAACACCGTCCAAAACACCAAGTGTTACTGATTAATAATAGGCCATCATCATGACTGCCCAGAAAGCCAGTGAGAACTCAACAGCCCTGAGGGGTTTAACTCCACCTCTGCAGGCCACAGAAACATAAACTGATGCTGTATGAAATACACTGTTCTTCTATATGTCAAACTAATCGGCCTGAGAGTCACTCAGAAGACAGTCAGCAGCTTTTAGTGTCTGTTTCTGTCTAATGGCTCTGCTATGTTTGAAACTGCAGTAGGCAAAAAAATAGTATCAAATCCGAGAGCCACACACATAGCACCTCTTACGAAGCAGATCGCCTCTGTGTTTCCAAAGTCTGTCACTTACTATGGCAGTAAATACATACAAACATATGGCTTGGCAGACCACAAAAATCACAGATTTATTTACATCTATTTATAATCACACAAGGACAAGAAAAAAATAGCAGAGACCTTGTTTTCATGAGACGGTCACGTAATCAGCTACAATGGTGCTTCCATTCATAACTTCCCAGTTATTGCTGCCATGTGAGAATTGATTTGCAAGGCTTGGGGGGAGGGGGAAAGATATGACACAAAATAACTAATTTCCACCATCATTACTTCCTCACCATACATTCGACATGTCAAGATGTGTTCGTCAAGTAACCGATCAAAATTACAGACAATTAATACACCATTCAGACAAATCATGTCATGACTGTGAAAGGCGAAGCCGTAATTATGGGAAACGCATCCAATTATTATGACTCGTGAATCAAAATAATTAGCACATAAGTCCCTGCTGCAATCATGACAAAGAGCGTCAATTATGACCTCTTTTGCTTCGCTCAGAAGAGAGGGAGACTGAGTGTGAGACAGAAGCAGACAGAGAGAGAATGGACAGAGCAAAAGCAATATAATCATGAAGAGTGTGAATGACATCAAACAAAAGCACACTGAAGTTTGAAATACCTTTGTGAAAGGAAACACTTGAATGATTCACTTTTGAAAAGTGAATAGCATTATACATCAAATGAATGCAATAAAACACTACCTTCACCTTTCTGTT
This sequence comes from Anabarilius grahami, assembly GCA_003731715.1. Lineage (NCBI taxonomy): Eukaryota > Metazoa > Chordata > Actinopteri > Cypriniformes > Xenocyprididae > Anabarilius > Anabarilius grahami. Next base: position 3,268,114 of record RJVU01072388.1, on the reverse strand, counting down.
TGGATGAATTTAGCGCTGCTGCAGCAGCATCGTCATGCTGAGGGTGTGAGACCGCACTGAGCTGAGAGATGACATTGCTAATGAAGGATTAGAGTATAACACCTGAGCTCTCATGCACTCATCTGATTCCCACACACCCCTTATAACACCTCTCACATTCCCACTCCTCTCTTTCACTGTGGTCATATGTAACACTCCCTTTCTGCCAGCCTCACCTCCAATATGCTCCAATTGTGGACACTGTATATATCCTACTCATACTTTAAGTGCTAGCTAAAATGAATGATGTTAATAGCCTTTACATTCTTTTGTAGAGCCTGATTGAATTTTGAAACATCATGTTCCTGTATCTTAAACAGTAGATCACAGCACTAACAAGGTCATGAGTTAAATTCAATGCATGAACTGATAAAATTTACAGTTCTGTTTAAAAGTTTGGCATCTATAAGAGTTTTAATGTTTTGAAAAAAGTCTCTTTTTTTCACCAAGGCTGCCTTTATTTGAGAAAAAATACTGTAAATCAGTAATATTTTAAAACATAATTCATGTGATGAAAAATCTGAATCTTCAGCATCATTAATACAGTTAATTCAGTGTAGCATGATCTTTCAGAAATCACCCTAATATGCTGATTGGGTGCTTAAGAAACTTCTCGGGGTTACAACTCTAACCCTTGTTTCCTGAGAAGGGAATGAGACACTGCGTCAATGACGCTTTGGGAATGCCTCTGCATGAATGCACCTGAAGCATGTCTGTGAAATCAGTCCAATGGTGAAACGGTACATCACAGGTGGGTGATGTCACGACCAGGAAAGCATAAAGGCGCATCCGAACTTTCTGGAACAGTCTCAATAGGCTCGAAGGGAGCCACAGATAATCCTTATAGCACCACGTCCAGATCCCAAACTGGAACTCTGGTCCGACTTGCAGGCCTCAGCCCCAAAGCACCACCGAGGAAAAGTGTCACCAACGGGTTTCTCACCACAGATACCCCACCCAAAGTGACATGGTAGGCAGATATGGCCGCCACATACACCTTCAGTGTGGAAGGGGATAACCCTGCAGAAAAACAACTTTGCAGGAACTCCAGCACTGAACCAACCAGGCAGTTAACTGGGTCCCACTGTTGCATTCTGCACCATGAAATAAATACTCTCCGCTTTAACACGTACAGTTTCCTCGTGGAAGGAGCTCTGGAGAGAAGCATGGTCTCAACAACCTCAGTTGAGAGACTCGAGTCTATGAGTTGGGCCCCCTCAATAACTTTGGGCGGGGGTGATAGATTGTGCCCCCTGCCTGAGACAGAAGGTCCATCCTGACCGGAATCTCCAGGGGAGAGCCGTTGAGGAGGGACACCAGATCCGAAAACCATATTCGGGCTGGCCAGAACAGCGCAACTAGAAGTAGACTGACCCCATCCCAACGGACTCTTTCCAGAACTCCTGGGAGCAGACCAATAGGGGGAAAATCATACAGATTTGCCTTGGCCACGTCTGTACCATGGCATCCAGTCCCAGTGGAGCTGGGTGTGTGAGGGAGAACCAAAGTGGACAGTGCGTCGTATCCTGAGACACAAAGAGATCCACTTCCACTTGGCCATACACTTCCCAAATGAGCTCCATCACCTCGGGGTGAAGTCTCCATTCCCAGGGCCTCAGCCCCTGCCTCGACAGGACGTCTGCTCCTATGTTTTGGTACCCTGGAATATACAGTATCTCACAGAAGTGAGTACACCCCTCACATTTTTGTAAATATTTTATTATATCTTTTCATGTGACAACACTGAAGAAATGACACTTCGCTACAATGTAAAGTAGTGAATGTACAGCTTGTATAACAGTGTAAATTTGCTGTCCCCTCAAAACAACTCAACACACAGCCATTAATCTCTAAACCGCTGGCCACAAAAGTGAGTATACCCCTAAGTGAAAATGTCCAAATTGGGCCCAATTAGCCATTTTATCTCCCCGATGTCATGTGACTCATTAGTGTTACAAGGTCTCAGGTGTGAATGGGGAGCAGGTGTGTTAAATTTGGTGTTATCGCTCTCACTCTCTCATACTGGTCACTGGAAGTTCAACATGGCACCTAATGGCAAAGAACTCTCTGAGGATCTGAAAAAAAGAATTGTTGCTCTACATAAAGATGGCGTAGGCTATAAGAAGATTGCCAAGACCCTGAAACTAAGCTGCAGCATGGTGGCCAAGACCATAAAATAATAATAATAATACATTTTATTTAAAGGCGCCTTTCAAAACACTCAAGGACACCGTACAGTAAAATGATAGTCATAAAACAATACAACAAAGCAACAGCTAACATACAATTTTTAAAAATTATCAGAGAAAGCTAATTTAAATAGGTAAGTTTTAAGCCGTGATTTAAAAGTAACCAGACAATCACTTTCTTGTAGAGATTGTGGTAGAGAATTCCAGAGATGAGGAGCAGCACAGCTGAATGCCCTGGACCCCATAGTGACAAAAAAAAAAAAGCAGGATTTAATCTCTTCTAAACAATCTGAGAGAGAGGAAGACAGAAGAGTAGAATTTGGCTTGGATGATAAGTAGAGCTGGGTGTCGTCCGCATAGCAATGAAAACTAATGCCATATTTCCTGAAAATGTAACCAAGGGGTAGTAAGTAAATGATAAATAAAAGAGGGCCTAGAACAGAGCCTTGAGGGACACCAGTGGTCACAGATGAGGAGTATGACCTGAAATTTTTGAGCTGAACAAATTGAGTGCGTCCGGAAAGATAGGATTTGAACCAGGTGAGAGGAACACCAGTGATACCTATAGAGAGTAATCTATCTAAGAGAACTTGATGGGAAATTGTATCAAAGGCTGCTCTTAAATCAAGTAAGATAAGTATGGTTAAGAGTCCAGAATCAGCTGCCATCAGCAGATCATTAACGACTTTTACCATGGCAGTCTCTGTACTATGCAATGAGATTGGGCGAAAGTTGGAAAAANAAAAAAAAAAAAGCAGGATTTAATCTCTTCTAAACAATCTGAGAGAGAGGAAGACAGAAGAGTAGAATTTGGCTTGGATGATAAGTAGAGCTGGGTGTCGTCTGCATAGCAATGAAAACTAATGCCATATTTCCTGAAAATGTAACCAAGTGGTAGTAAGTAAATGATAAATAAAAGAGGGCCCAGAACAGAGCCTTGAGGGACACCAGTGGTAACAGATGAAGAGTATGACCTGGAATTTTTGAGCTGAACAAATTGAGTACGTCCGGAAAGATAGGATCTGAACCAGGAGAGAGGAACACCAGTGATATCTATAGAGAGTAATATATCTAAGAGAACTTGAGGGGAAATTGTATCAAAGGCTGCACTTAAATCAAGTAAGATAAGTATGGTTAAAAGTCCAGAATCAGCTGCCATCAGCAGGTCATTAACGACTTTTACCATGGCAGTCTCTGTACTACGCAATGGCCGAAAACCAGACTGGAATTTTTCAAACAAACTATTTTTTAAGAGGTGAGCATGAACCTGAGATGCAACAACTTTTTCCTAGATTTTTGTAAGAAAAGGTAGATTGGATATTGGGCGAAAGTTGGAAAAATTGTTAGGATCGGCACCCGGTTTCTTGAGTCTTGGAGTTATAACAGCAACTTTAAAAGATGAAGGAACAATCCCAGAAGTTAGAGAAGAATGTATAATATCGGTTACTATACCAGATAAAGTGGATAAGCAGGCTTTAACCAAGTGAGTAGGGAGTGGATCTAACTGACAGGTGGAAGACTTAGATTGTCGGATGAGACATAATATTTCATCAACAGTCGGAAGTTCAAAACTATAGAATGAAGAGGGAGGTGAGTCATGGTAAAGCAGAAAAGGCAGATCACATGCCATGCTATTTTGAGGAGTCAATTGTTGATGTATATTGTCAATTTTAGTTATAAAAAAGGTCATAAATGTGTTACACAAGTCACTAGAGTATAGGTGGGAAGGAAGGGTATCAGGAGGCCGTAAGATGTTATTTACTGTGGTAAACAAAGATCTAGTGTTCCCTTCATCTGACCTAATTTTAGCAGAATAATAATCGGATTTAGCTGTCAAAAGAGCATTCTTGTAGGAGAGCATGTGATCTGCGTACATCTCTTTATGAATAGTAAGTCCAGTTTTAATGCATAGACGTTCCAAGCTACATCCCTTAGTTTTAAGTTGCCTCAGTTTAGGTGTAAACCAGGGTGCAGAATGAGAAAAATATACAGTCTGAGTTTTTAGAGGTGCAAGCTTATCAAACACACTATGCAGTCCCTCATTATAGTGGGAAACTAAGTCATCTGGAGTAGAAAATACATCTCTCATGAGGAAATTATCAAGCCCATCAGAGAGAGCAGATAGATCAATGTTCTTAACATTCTGAAATGAGATGGAACGACCCATGTTGATTTTTTCTACCATTAAGTTAAAACTGAATGATATTAACTTGTGATCTGATATGGGCAAGTCCAATGCTAGATAGTTAGAAGGGGTTACACCAGAGCAGCAAATAAGGTCAAGAGTGTGACCTTTACAGTGGGTCGGAAAATCAACAAATTGTTGTATTCCAAAACTGTCAAGACATGATATAAAATCTCTGGTGAGAGAGTTATTGACATTATCCATGTGTATATTGAAATCACCCAATATAATAACATTGTGAGATGCAGAACACAGTAAAGTTAAAAATACAGAAAATCATTAAAAAAATTAGAATTGCTCCTGGGCGGGCGATAGACAGTAGCTATAACAGTAGGAACAGGTCCGTTAATTTGTAAGACAGTGGATTAAAATGATTCATACAAAGGCACAGTTATGGGAGAGACTTTCCACTTCTCATTATAAAGTATCGCAAGCCCTCCTCCTCGGCCAGAGGCACGGGGTTGACAGGTGTAAACAAAGCCGGGAGGAAACGTTTGATTAAGCTGTGAGAAATCGTGAGGTTGTTGCCATGTTTCCTCAAACAGAGGACATCAAACTTATTATTCAGGAGATCGTAAATAAGAGGTCCTTTGTTTGTTAACGAGCGAATGTTGAATAAACCAAAAGTTAGATCGTTCATAACTGATTTGGTACTAGTTGTCCTGGTTATGTTGGCTAACACACTGTGGTCAACAGTCCGTTTTGATTTCATTGGTGGATGTGAGGTGGATGACCAAAACGATCGTATTGGACCAGTATCGTCATAGATATAATTCCGTCGTGACCCGCGATGGGTGTACTTCTGCCGAGGATAGTATATAATATCCTGGTGAGACTTAAGGGTCTGCGGAGGTTCGCTGACACAAAATCGCAGTGAGAAAAGTTCTGCCGCAGTAGATTGAAGTATCGATGTCACCGGATGATAGATGAAATAAAGTATAATCCACAAGAGAAGTCGGCTGATCCACATTGTTGCAAACAAACTCCTGGATAGCTCCTTGAGATGTAAGCGACACCAAAGGCCGTTATCAAACCTTCAGCCCAGTTAGAAGTTACTGAAAAAAAGTCCTCAGGTCCAGTTAGTTAAAACGACCATAAAAATCAGTAATCAAACAACAGAATAAAATAGATGAAGCCGTCAGTGAGCAGCGGCAGCAGTTTGTGCCAGCATTCACTCATATAAGTATTCAGCAGCCCATATATCAACTGTCGGTTTAACTATGTTAGCCAGAACCGAACCGAACCGAATCCACAATCCACACAATCCACAGAAGGGAAGGCTACCCAACCATACCAAGGACTTACACCACAAATGACAGAGAGAGTGGAGACTCACCTTGCCAGATGTCGGGAAGGATGTGAATAGGAATGGAGAGGGCTCGTAGCTGATCAGTGTGACAGGATCACGAAAATGCCAGGTCAATGCCAGTAAAGAAAGTAATCCAGAAAATAATCCAGACAATCCAGAGCTGTTGAATTCAGTAGAAACGTATCCAAAAATAAAAACGTATCAGCAGACAGTCAAAGTTGTGTTTGGGAAATAGACGTATGAGTGCTGCCAGCATTGCTGCAGAGGTTGACAGGTCAGCCTGTCAGTGCTCAGACCATACGCAGCACACTGCATCAAATTGGTCTGCATGGCTGTCGTCCCAGAAGGAAGCCTCTTCTAAAGATGATGCACAAGAAAGCCCGCAAACAGTTTGCTGAAGACAAGCAGACTAAGGACATGGATTACTGGAACCATGTCCTGTGGTCTGATGAGACCAAGATAAACTTATTTGGTTCAGATGGTGTCAAGCGTGTGTGGCGGCAACTAGGTGAGGAGTACAAAGACAAGTGTGTCTTGCCTACAGTCAAGAATGGTGGTGGGAGTGTCATGGTCTGGGGCTGCATGAGTGTTGCCAGCACTGGGGAGCTACAGTTCATTGAGGGAACCATGAATGAGCAGATCATGATCCCCTCCCTTCGGAGACTGGGCCGCAGGGCAGTATTCCAACATGATAACGACCCCAAACACACCTCCAAGACAACCACTGCTTTGCTAAAGAAGCTGAGGGTAAAAGTGATGGACTGGCCAAGAATGTCTCCAGAACTAAACCCTATTGAGCATCTGTGGTGCATCCTCAAATGGAAGGTGGAGGAACGCAAGGTCTCTAACATCCACCAGCTCCGTGATGTCGTCATGGAGGAGTGGAAGAGGACTCCAGTGGCAACCTGTGAAGCTCTGGTGAACTCCAGGCCCAAGAGGGTTAAGGAAGTGCTGGAAAATAAAGGTGGCCAGACAAAATATTGACACTTTGGGCCCAATTTGAACATTTACACTTAGGGGTGTACTCACTTTTGTGGCCAGCGGTTTAGAGATTAATGGCTGTGTGTTGAGTTATTTTGAGGGGACAGCAAATTTACACTGTTATACAAGCTGTACACTCACTACTTTACACTGTAGCAAAGTGTCATTTCTTCAGTGCTGTCACATGAAAAGATATAATAAAATATTTACAAAAAATGAGAGGGGTGTACTCACTTCTGTGAGATACTGTATATTGCTCTCAGAGATAGCAGCTTTCCCAATGAACACAGGTGGATTTGGTGAGCCAGTTTGCATAGAGGTCATGAAAACAGACTCCCTTGATGATTTATATAAGTGTCCACCGATGTGTTGTCCGTGTGAACAAAGACATCATGACCTCTCAGGTCTGGGAGGAAATGCTTCAACACTAGGAAGACAGTAATCATTTCCAGGCAATTTATGTGGCACAAGAGTTGATGACTTCTCCAAAGACCTTGAGCTGAGTGGCCCTCCATAACCTCTCCCCAACCCGTGAGGGACGTATCTGTTGTGCAACACGATGACACTGAGCTCCTAACACAGAACCTTGGGAGAAGAACCAAAGCTTCTTCCATATCACCAAGCCACAAAGACACCTGCGCATAAACTTCATCATACAGAGTGGGTTCCCTCTCAGGGAAAATCCCTTGGTCTTGAGCCACCACTGAAGGGGCCTCATGTACAGCAGACCAAAAGATATCATGTTGGACGCAGCTGCCATCAGACCCAACAGTCTCTGAAACTGTTTGACAGTAAGTGACTGGCCTAGCTTTAATTCTTTCACAGCTGTAAGGACAGCAGCAACATGAGCTGGTGATAGATGAGCCTGCATCATCACTGAATCCGACACCACACCAAGAAATGTGGTCCTCTGTGCTGAAGAAAGCCTACTTTTCTTGCCGTTTAGTCTCAACCCCAACTTTTGCACATGGGCGAGAACGACACTTCTTGTTCTGATTGAGCTAGAATGAGCAAATCATCTATATAGTTCAACAATGCCCTGAAGCCTCAGCGGAGCCAGAGCTGCATCCACACATTTCATGAACTTGCGGGGTGATAAAGCTAGACCGAAGGAAAGAACCCGATACTGGTATGCTTCGCCCCCGAAAGCAAACCTCAGGAACTTCCTGTGTTGTGGAAGGATGGAAACATGGAAGTATGTGTCCTTTAGATCTATCGAGACAAATAGATATATGGATATGATTTGAGTCACGATCTGCTTCAAAGTCAACATCTTGAACTTGAGCTTCTTGACTAAATGATTCAGATAACTTAGATCTAATATCGGAAGCAACCATCCATCCTTTTTGGGAACAATGAAGTTTTACTTAGAGCCCTGCACGGGCCACAAATCTTGGCCCTAGCCCGGCCCTGGCCCGAGACGCTCAGGCCTTAGCCCGGCCCGTGTCCGTCAGCTTGTCAGAATTTTCGGCCCGAGCCCGACTGGAGCCCGTTTTTTTTTTTTTTTTTTTTAAATCCTCTCCATAACGCAGCCTTTGTTGCAGCCATTAAAATGTTCAGTTTTGTTTTTAATTGCAAAGTAGTTGTAATCCTTTTCGTTTCTTTATTAAGTTAATTTAGAAAAATGTTTGGAGCACTTCTTTGTTTATTAAATCAAAGATTATGTTTTTAAAGTGACGACCGCAGCGGCCGACAGTGAGTTGAGCACGTTTGATCGATTTAGACTCTCAAATCAACACTTGTTCAATAAAAGCCATAGATATAAAACACTAATATAAACATATCACAATGTTAGTTTAAACTTTTATTAGCACTACCACAGTAAAAAGCTAATTTTTTCAAGGAAGGCAGGCTGCCCTGCTGCTCGTAATAGCGTGCGGAAAAATTAAAAAAACAAAAACAAAACTGGCTTAAAAACAAACTNTCGATTTAGACTCTCAAATCAACACTTGTTCAATAAAAGCCATAGATATAAAACACTAATATAAACATATCACAATGTTAGTTTAAACGTTTATTAGCACTACCACAGTAAAAAGCTAATTTTTTCAAGCTGAGGCAGGCTGCCCTGCTGCTCGTAATAGCGTGCGGAAAAATTAAAAAAACAAAAACAAAACTGGCTTAAAAACAAACTTACAGGTTGTCTTACCTTACACCACAGCTGTGCATCAAAATCAAAGCTTCACCACTGAACATGGTCATTTTATTTTCAAATGAAAAGCGAGACAACATGCTACAGCCAGAAGAACACTCTCATAGAGAAAGAGAATCGTGAGAGAAAAAGCACGGCATCCGCATTGGAAAGTTTTAATTAGGGATGCTCATAATTGACTAGTTAACATTTAACCAAGAAGTTTGACCAATTAATTCTATCGGTTAGATGGTTTAAAAAGAAAACAAACTATAAACATATAGCTATAGACAACATATCCTATAAACGGTAGCCTATTCAGAACAGAACCATAACGAAAAATAAAAGAACATGTTGCCTACCTCTCCAATGCGGCACAAATCCAAATGTTTCCATATTCGTGAAGTATTTGAATGCTAAACTATTATTTATTATGTAAATTATAGGCTTTGTACTTCGCTCGCGTTCCAACAATACATCCTTCACATGTGCTTTTTAAGTGAGTCGATAGTATAGGGCTGAACGCCACAGATTGTACAGACTAGCCTATATATACATTGAGCAGTGTAACTTTGATTGACTGTATTTTATTTTGATAATAAACAGGCTGTGATGTCAAGTTAAAAATGTGAGAACTGATAGGCTATGTTGTATATGTGCACAAGGCGCCGGCGCGATTTCTCCATTCAAGCGCTGTGGGTGCGTGACGTGTGAATACTCATATTCTGTTGTTTTATATGCCGTATTTGCACATGTATAAAACTAAAGCCTTGAAAATAACATTTTGGTATTTTTAATGGGTCACACCGAAATGAACATCCCTAATTTTAATCCAATTCTCACTCTTCCAGCTGCTGCGCTGCAGGTGTACTCTCTGCTACACTAAACATGAGGACGCGTGCACGCAGCCTCAGAAATGAGACGCAGCTATGGTCTCATCATGTTTCCGCCAGCACAGCACTATATCTATGCATGTGTTTGTTTTACCATCATCAGCTTCTCATGGTATATTTTAATTAATGGATGTCCAAAGTATTAAAAGGAGGAGAAGCCTAAAACAGGCCTGAGGCCCGGCCCGCCTCTGAGCTATGACGTGAAAATCGGCCCGAAGCCCGGCCCGTGGGCCGTAAATAAGTCGGGGCCTGTAGGGCTCGGGCAGAAATGCAGGGCTCTAGTTTTACTTCTTGCTCCATTATCAGAGCCTGCTTGGGGTCCACTACACTAAGTAGAACCGTGCTGAATCGAGGTGGTCGAGAACCAAACTGGATTTTGTAACCTTTTTCTACAGTCTGCAGGTCCCATTGAGATATGTTTGGCAGAAGCCTCCATTTTGCTAGATAATCTACTAAGGGAACCAGCCTCTTGAGGCTGGCCTCTGGTATACTAAAAGAGGCCACTTCAGTGAACTGGCAGGGAACAACCAACCTGACCACTCTATTGACCTCCTCAGAGGTTGTGAGTGTCCCTATGCTTGCAGGAAGTCTCTGTGCCCCGAAGCACTGAGGCACCGTTGGCAGAACGGCCTCCTGAGGGCACCGAGGTAAAGTGGGCACCGTATGATGAGGTGTACACGGCTCCACCCTTGAGGGGGCTGCCCTCAGAAGTCTGACGCCAGTGGTGTCAGGACTTCTTCTTAGCCGAAGCCTTCTTCGCTAGAATAACGGTCCTCAGATCCACTTTCTACTTGGAACGCCTTGGCTGAGAGTGCCGCCCGACCCCCATGATTTCTGAGGAGGGGTGCAGCAAGCGACACTATCTTTTTGTTGCGCTTGGTATGAGGAGCACACGGTTGGGACTGCTCACGTCCAGCAGGCCCAGAGACCTGAGTTTGCCGAGGGAGATATTGTTTGAATGTTGCTGCCCGTCTGAGATGCCTCTCCGTGGCCACCAGGGCTGCTATAGACTGGCCGATGGCTCCGGCTGTCTCCTTAGTGGCCCGGAGAGACAAAGCCGTGGCCTGACGCAGTTCTCGAACAGTGTCAGGCCCCTCCCCCTCGCCTTCATCGAGGTCTCTCAGCAGGTCGGCCTGGTATGCCTGCAGGATGGGTATCGTGTGCAGACACGCCCCGGCCTGACCTGCTGCTGTATACACTTTGCCCACTAATGTAGATAATGTTCTACATTACGGTGCCCAACAGTTTAGTGGGCATCGTCGGGGCCTTCAGGGACGATGCTGAGCTAGGGGACAAGATAGCTTGTGAGCATCTGTTCAACCCTAGGCATCACCCCATAGCCATATTCTTTCAGCCCCTTTATGTCTGAATATAAATGAACATGGTGGCTGAAAAGACGGGTAGAATATGGCTTATTCCACGACTTTACAATCTCTTAATGGAGGTCGAGAAAGAAAGGAAGGCCCAAAGGAGGTAATGATTTTGGTGACAGAAAGCGCCCATCTAGTTTACTTTTAGGATGAGCACCTTGCTTCTCAGCCTGCCAATCGATGCTTAATTTATACACAGCACGAGTTATACCTCCACCAGCTACTCATACGCAGGGGAAAGAAGTGGCGAGTCTTCAAGTTCCCCTGCCTCTGTCCTCGGCAGCAGCGGGACCAGAACCACAAGGAACGTGAGCCTGGGCACAGGCGGGAACGGAGCGTGCGAAGTGGTAGTAACTCGCAATGCTCACAGCCAGCTCCCTCGAGAGCTGACAGGGCATGCGGCACTCCCAGACAAACAACACATAATTCTAACAATGTCTTTAGTAGCTTTCTGGACCTTGAATGTGGTTATTAAATTGCTGTCTATAGAGTACCTCAGAGATAACGTGTTTTTGTATGCAAAACCCGGAAGCGAGTTAGCATTTTAGGACTTCCGATTCCATCGCCCTAAAGTCTATGGTTTTTTTTAATGGGTTTTTGCTAAATCGCCTGAAACAAGGTCTGTGGTTAACAAAGCCTCTAAATATTTTCACGTTTTGATCTATGACATAAAACACACCAGTTATAACCCACTTGTGATTTTTTAAACCTTTATTGTGTCTTAAAAAGCCATACAGCCATAGCTAGTGCTTCTGAGATGGTAAGCTCGTTTTTTTTCTGGCGAATTGGCAAATGGTATGCAAACACAGTATACAATCAAACATAATACAGTGAAAGATAATCTTTAACATTTATTTGGNTTTTTTTAATGGGTTTTTGCTAAATCGCCTGAAACAAGGTCTGTGGTTAACAAAGCCTCTAAATATTTTCACGTTTTGATCTATGACATAAAACACACCAGTTATAACCCACTTGTGATTTTTTAAACCTTTATTGTGTCTTAAAAATGGTGGTTGCTAAAAAGTTGCTAAAAGGGACTACTTCCTTTGGCAGGGACTTTAGACGTCATCATGACAAACATAAGACTTGAAATTGATACGGCCATAGCTAGTGCTTCTGAGATGGTAAGCACGTTTTTTTTCTGGCGAATTGGCAAATGGTATGCAAACACAGAATACAATCAAACATAATACAGTGAAAGATAATCTTTAACATTTATTTGGGGCACAATGATCAAGCATAAGAATTTTTAAACACAAAGAAAATAATATTAAGGTTTATATAAACTAACAAAATAATAAACAAATAAATAAAACATTATTTACAAAAGATAAAAATATCTCAGAGAGGCACGCATTAAATTATTTTCTAACATTTTTGGACAAAACGAATGGACAGAATTTTTAAAAAGTGGATAAGTATTCATACTAGGGGTGCAACGGTTCTCGGTAAAAAATCGAACCGTACGGTTCTCCACTTACGGTTCGGTACGCACTTGCACCGTGGTCCATCTTGAATGACGATGCATCTATTGGTTAATATGGTTTGTTTAAAATAACAACGTGGAAAACAGACAGACCGAGTTCAGATAATGTATGTTTCAGTCGATGGATGCTCAAAACGTTACAACAACGATAATCAAAAAGCGTGGACAAAACAGTCACTCTTTGTAAACCGTTAACTGCGAGTGCCGTATGCTCTAATGTCCAGTCATTTACGCCGTCACCACCCGGGTGTTGATAGCGCGCGAGCGCAGGTGAGACCTGAACAGCACACGTTGCTATCTGTGTTTAAACTAAACTCATTTAAGCCTTGCTGATTTAAACCTTCAAGAACACGACGCGAAAGAGAACTCGCACGCGCTGTGAGAAGATTTGTGTGTGCGCTCATCCGAAGCGCGCTCACGCTTATTTCAGTCAGCGCGCAAATACTGAGTTCTCTTTCAAGTCTTGCGCTTCAGCGGGCAAATTCATACAAAAATGATGTCAGCATGCCCGTCTTGGCGAGTATCCTAGCAAACATAGTCGGTTATGTCTTAAGTGCACATATAATAGTCGAGAAAGACAGCGCATGTGTAACATGTACTGGATCGTGCATGTCTTAAAGGAAAAAAACTATTCCTGCTGCCTGTTTTTAATGTTAAACAACAAATAACAAAGAAATCACTCACTGCTCTTGACTGAATAGTTTTTGTAACTTCAATAATGATTAATATTTATTTATTTATTTTATACAGTAAAGATAATATGCAGTGTTATTTTATATTTGATTACTTTATCCATTTTCTGTACCTGAAAAACGCTGTTTATTTTATTTGAATATTTGCTTTATTGTACTTATTTGTGATGTTGCTTGTAGTTTGATTGTTTGTTCTTATTTTCTTTATTTTTATTTGACAGTAGTCCTATTTTCCATAAACATAGCACATACCGAACCGTACCGAAACCGTGACCCTAAAACCGTGATATGAACCGAACCGTGAGCAATTTAAACCGCTGCACCCCTAATTCATACACAGCGCAGATCGTAATCAGTGAGCATGTTTTTTAAATAAAGCTTGGTGGTTGGGACGTTGATCCGCGACCATGGTGTGCTGTAGTCCGTTTATAGCCTACTGTTAGATTTTAATATCTGACGACTTTATTTAGGCTTCAAAATGTATAAATGTTGTGTTAACTTGTAAAGATTATCTTGATAGACAAAATGTGTAAGTGTCATAACCCTTTGTTAAACACAGCTTATTTTTTGCGATTTTCCAAAAGTCTATGGGAAAAATGCATAGGCTTTCGATCGAGGGAACCCGTGCGCCGCTAACTTCCGGGTTGGCCTACAAAAACACGTCATCCCTGAGGTACTCTATTGAGGAGTCATACAGCTATCGGATTTCATCAAAAATATCTTAATTTGTGTTCCGAAGATGAACAAAGGTCTTCCGGGTGTGGAACGACATGAGGGTGAGTAAATAATGACAGAATTTTCATTTTTGGGTGAACTAACCCTTTAACTNTTTTGCGATTTTCCAAAAGTCTATGGGAAAAATGCATAGGCTTTCGATCGAGGGAACCCGTGCGCCGCTAACTTCCGGGTTGGCCTACAAAAACACGTCATCCCTGAGGGACTCTATTGAGGAGTCATACAGCTATCGGATTTCATCAAAAATATCTTAATTTGTGTTCCGAAGACGAACAAAGGTCTTCCGGGTGTGGAACGACATGAGGGTGAGTAAATAATGACAGAATTTTCATTTTTGGGTGAACTAACCCTTTAACTAAATAGGATTAGGTCTAGTTCCACAATATACCACAACAACACACTGGAGTGAAATTATTACATGGCTGTCTCAACAAATAGAAAACACAAATGTGGGAAATGTGTATAGACTGATTCTATGATCATATTCTGTCCCTCCAAACATAGAAAGTACATTAATACAGATATAACTCAGAAAATAATGTGAAATCTGCAGTTTTGCTTTGGATATCCGGTTAACTTGCTATTAAGTGACTCATACAAAACTTTGAATATCCTTTAAGTTTTAATTCTGCTAACCTGGCAAACTTGAAAAAATCCAGTGATTATTTCATCCTCATAAACATAACCATGTATTAAGATGGACTAATCAAAAAACTTACAAAAACCATTAAAAAACCATTATCAGTCAACTGCTTGGTTCAGGCATGCTTGAATCAGCAGCTCATCCGTTCTTCGCAGACATGTCCAAGTGCTCAGTTCAGAGTGACTCGAGAACTGTTGTAACCATTAACCGACTCTTGACTGAAGAGAGAACTGCTATCATTATACTGCAGTCTGCTGTTGACTCGAGAAGAGAACTACTGCCATCAAATCAGTTCTAATGCATTTTATTTGTTATACTTTATGCTTTTCAGAAACCAGACACAAGAAACATACATTTTGCCCCTTAATGAAACCCTCAGCAGACAAGTTCTCACTATGTCGGACGTGTCCGTACGGTTCTCATTTAAGTGTACTGTTGGACTAACTACAGCGCTGAATGAGTTGGCAAAATACGGCATGATAGGATCATATACTCCTGGATATTCATTTAGAATCAGAGTGACTGTCAGGCATGTCTGAAAGTGAGTTTTGATTAAATAACTTGTAGATTTTTGCTGACTCCAGTCAAGAACTGGTTCAAAAGAGCGATTCATTCGCGAACCAAACACTCCTACACTACATGACTTTCAGAGTAATCGGATTGCTTTTCTTTTTACACTACACAACTGTGTCGTCGCCAGTGGTGGAAATGACAGAGATTCTCTGGGGGGACTTTAGTTGGGGACATTATTTTATATTTTTAAACCATAGATGCATAAAATCCCACTAATTTATGTATACATTTTTATAGAGTTTGGAGGCTATTATGTGGATAAAATATTGAAATCCTATACATTTTGAACTGGAACTCCATCCTTCTTGAAATTTACTCCCCAATTTTTTTCCTTTTGTCGACAATTTCCATTAGCTGTCAGTGAACAGAAAATCAAGGCTAAAAAGATGTAGTGTGTGTGTGGCCAACAAAAGGTTATATTCTTTAAAAAAAAAGGTTCCAAGAGGTTTTTAGAAGACATGACATAAAAGAACCATTTTGGGTTCCCAAAAGAATCTTTCAATGAACAATTCCTAAAAGAACCATTTTTTTTCTTAGTGTAAAGAATATTTATATAAAAATCTAACCTTTTTCAGTATAAAACAAACCTTTTGTGCAATGTATCGTTTCCTTGGATGTTAAATCTTCTTCACTGAACCATCAATGCCAATAAAGAGCCTTTATTTTTAAGAGTGTAGGTTGACACCAGTGTTCACACACATAGAAGAAAGATTCAGACATGACATGAAATGAATGAGGTGTTCATTTCAAATCATGTTTCCCTTCAAAGACTGAACTCTGTGCTGAATCTTGCCTATATTGTGCTTCGAGACAATGAGTTCATAACTAATTAGTCATTTAGCTGACACATTTATTCAAAGTGACTTACAGTACTTTTTGTTACATGGACGTCTCCCTCAAGCAACCTTTTAAGTGGCTTGGTTAAGTGGCTTGCTCAAGAGCACAATAGTGATAGTTCACAATAGTGATAGCCTCCTTCTCTTACCAGGCAAGCTCTAACACCATGAGCTGACATGATTATATTATTATTAATGAAAGAATGTTTAACTCTGTGAGAAGAGCTGTGATGGACCAGCAGGCAGTATATTTATACTCTATCAGAGGGGAGGTAATTTGCATAATATCAATATGCATAGACTAAACATGTAAGGCTTTCAGGAAGAGGTCACCTTAAAGATTTAAATTCAAAAGTCAGAACACAGCACAAAGCAAAAGATCACTTATAGTTTAATAATGCCATCATCCAGTTCATGCACTGATCTACTGTTATTTATTAAATGAATCACACTTAATAAACACATCTAGGCTTAATTCCCCACCATAGAAAATATCATACCTACACTCATCATTTTAAGGCAGGGTTTTTCAAACCTGTCCTGGAGCACCCCCAAAACTGCACATTTTGTATATCTTCCTTATTTGACAATTCAGGTCTTGCAGTCTCTACTAATGAGCTGATGAGTTGAATCAGCTGAGACATCCAAAATGTGCAGTGCTGGGGGTGCTCCAGGACAAGTTTGAAAACCCTTGTTTTAAGGGTATCTGATAGGTATTTGTATGAATGGTACAGTAGCAGTCAGAGTAGCAGGCAGTACAATACTGGCTCTATATGAAAGTATGAGCATTTCTACTCAGGTATATTCTTTCTAATACATTACTGAAATAAAGGAAGCATGGATTTATTAAAGTTATTTTCAGATAAACTTCAGACATAAAGATCATTTGCCATGAGGCAGCTGCTCAATGAATGATGAACAATAATATAGTTCCAGTTCTGCAGCTGTATCTGTGAAGGAAGCTCGAAGGAAGAGAGACCGAGTGAGTATATTCATTTAGTTTGCTTAACCTGGATGTCCGTATCTCCTCCCACAAGCAATTAACAGTCTCTAAACAAGCGGCATTACCTTGTTTCTTAATTCCTTTTGAGATCCAGACAAAGAATGTATGAACCGACTGAATGAATCATTTTCTCTTCCTTACAGCTTGCTATAGGTTCTGTTTGACTATGCATGAAGGGAACAAATGATCACAGTCTGTCTCTTGCACTCTCTCACGTCTGTATTTAAGGTAGAGAATTCTCATTCCATGAAAGTTTTGGTCCCATTTGGGACCAATGAAAGGGAGAGTTAATTATCACAGCTCTAAGGGCAATCTAAAAGCCTTAATGAGTGTATATGAGACTATGTTAGTGTATATGTCACCTGTTCAGTTTGATTCCACAGTAAACTGGAATCGGACAACTCTGAGATGAATGATATATAGGGGTCATTGGCGAATGAGGTTTTTAAAAGTGTAAAAACACATAATGGAGTTTTATTAAGTGTTAACAATGAGATTATGTGGTTTTATAATCAATTAACACTGCTTTTGTTATTTTCTACAAGATGGACAAAATTTGTCACCAAAAAAGTCATTCGGTTTAACCAAAATTTCAGTTTTACCGAATGACACTTTTGGTTATATCAAATGACGATATTTTCAAACAATGCTAACAGGCTCATATCTAGCTAGTTAGCTAGTTAGCTTGCTAGCTAGCAAGCGAAAGGACAATTAAACATTTTATATTTAATACAAGTTTTTAAAATATTACAACATTTTCCATGTTTTATAGCGGTTGTACCGAATGACCTGATGTTTCGGGACATGCGTATGAACAAGTGAAAACATAAATTTTTCAAATAGTTAAAAGAGAGCTACCCTGCGTCCCAATGCCCATACTATCCATCCTAAATAGTATGTGAGATTAAAATAAGTGTGTCCCAAAGCATAGTATGTTGAAAAGAGTATGCCAAAAGTCCCCGTATGGTCTACTATTTCCGGTAGATTTTCGAAGTGTGGATCCATGCACACTATAAAGGCTAATATTGCCCACAACCCATTGCGCGTTGGACAGGATTCAGTTCAGAACTACAAACACGAGTAAAAAGTGTTAAAAAACTACAAAACATGGCGGATATGCGCGATCGACGCTGAGAGGTTTGAGTGACTAATAATCAGTTCAACC
Source organism: Anabarilius grahami (assembly GCA_003731715.1). Taxonomy (NCBI): domain Eukaryota; kingdom Metazoa; phylum Chordata; class Actinopteri; order Cypriniformes; family Xenocyprididae; genus Anabarilius; species Anabarilius grahami. The sequence goes on along the minus strand of RJVU01072388.1, from coordinate 3,249,884 downwards.
TGATATGATATATATTTAATGTTATTCGTGTTATTTTTCATCTGCAAATACCAATGTGGACTTTTATAAAGATCCGATTGGCCATTAACTTTTAATTGCATCATTATGCATTAATATGAGGAGAGTTCTCCACATGAAAGACCCGCGACTGCAGAACAACGTGCTGCATTTCACTCCGATACGGTAGGAAATTAGCTCAATGAAATGTGGAGGATGTAAGATGATTGACAGGCCAGTTTACGGAGACAGGATGCGACAGAGAGAAAAGAAGCAATTGTATGACGTGATAGTATGTCCCAAAGCTTGTCTACTCTTTTGCTACACACTCAAAAGTAAGTACTTTTTGTTCACAGAAAGAGTACATACTTTTAGGGCGTAGTATAAGTAGGCGAATTGGGACGCAGCATTAGTTACTTTGCTTCATGACCATGTGGTCCTTTACAGGTGTCTGAATGATGTCATATCCTGTCACATGATACTGACCACATGACTTGATCCAAAATGGTCCCTTTATATTGGTTACTCCGAATGACATCAATGAAATTCATTATTCCGGACATTTTTTCTCATAACAAAGCAACGACTTCTACACATAATTTTAATACCATTTTGCACTATGTTAATATATGATGTTATAAAATCATTCCAGAATAAAAAATATATACATTTATTAAATTTTAAGATATTTTAATCACAAATGAAATGGCTTTATTGGCCTTTGGACGGTTAAACCGAATGACCTTTTAACACTTTTTTTACATGACACCTTTAAATGTAGCAAAATATAGTTAAAACCTTTTGGATTCAATAAAAGAGATCTAGTTGTACTACCTTACATACTTTGGATGTCATATCTTTGTTTTTTACTATTATTAAGGCCTTTGGACAAAAAAATGACCGTCACGTCATTGACCCATATATATATACTGTTCAAAAGTTTGGGGTCAGTACGATTTTTTTAATGCTTTTTAAAAGAAGTCTCATAGGCTACTTTCAGATAGAACGTAAATGTGGCCCAAATCGATTTTTTTTGCTCATATGTGACTCAAATCTGTTTTTGTCATGACAGTGTGAATGGCACAAACCGCATGGAATCTGATCTTTTCAATTCCGATTTGGGCCACTTCCATATGTGGTCCAAAATCCGATACAGATCAGATGTTTTGCAGTGCGACCTTAGTCTGAAACGGTCATATCGGAATTCATGCGACTTTTACGTCACTCTAGATCAACAATTCTGTGCTCATGGGAATCACTTTTTATATCAAGACAGGTAGTCAGTGAAAGGACAACGATGTGTCAGAACTTATAAGTATTACAGTGACAGCTCTATATGCAAGCAAACCATGAGAGCTCGTATCATAAATGTTTAAAAACTCTGCTCTTTTTTTTTGCATCCTCGTCTTTGTTTTTTATATTGCCTGCACATAAATTCACTTTCTTCTGTGGCAGATCACACGATAAATAAACACGTAATCGCTTAATGTGCTGTGTGTTTTTTTATTGTTCTTTTGCACATGTGGGTCAGTCCAGGACCATGATCTGTTCACACTGGAATCTGATATTGGCCACATTTAAAACAACAATATGAACAAATATACAAAAAAAATCAGATCAGAGCAATAAATCGGAATTGAGCACTAAGGCTTGAAGTGTGAACGTAGCCTTATTCTCACCAAGGCTGCATTTATTTAATCAAAAATACAATAAAAACCTTACATTTACATTTACATTTATGCATTTGGCAGACGCTTTTATCCAAAGCGACTTACATTGCATTATACTATACATTTGTATCTGAGTATGTGCAATCCCTGGGATCGAACCCATGACCTTGGCATTGCTAGTGCCACGCTCTAACCACTGAGCTACAGGAAAGCCTTAATATTGTGAAATATTATTACAATTTTAAATAACTTGTATTATATTATATTATTTGATCACACAACACAAAATGAATTTGCTCTGCTACATCCAATTGATGCATGCTGATGTATGATTTCTATATAGTATTTAAATCTAAAATGCTGTAAGGACTCTAAAAATGTTTCTTTATTAAATAGCACTATTGGCATCAACTGCTGGAAAAAGACATCAGTCATCTGTACCAAAAATGGTTTAAAATTAGTACTATTGCATCATTGCACTAGGGTAAAAGTAAGCACACCGCAAACAGATGTTGCCTGACTCATCTGATGTCACTGTCTGTTAAAAAGCCACACTAATATAACCATGAACAGGACCTTAACTGAACTGACCATAAACAGTCTGCATATGAACAATAGCTTACTTAACCAACTTCTAAATCTGTTTTAAGAGTGCAAACCTCCATCACTGATGTAGGCAGTGAGAAAAACTCTTTTACCGGTGTTGTTGTGAGGATACAGCTTTGCTATAGACAGCATTGATCGGGTGTATGAGGGGTCAGTTCACTCCACTTTGTCTGCTGCAGAATGGCAGTTTTAAAAGCTGTATTGGTCTAGGGGGAAAGAACAAGTGTGCCTGGGAAAGTGTCACGACTAACACAATGTGCAGTTCATGGGGTGGCATAGCGAAGAGAAGCCAATTGCTACAATAATAATCCATGCCTCGATCATATTTCACCATTTATCAGTTTCAAAACCATGCAGAAGCTTCAACTTGCAAATATGAAATCTGTCATTTATGTCTGAAGCACTAAAGCTGCAGCTTATTTTTTTACACTCCTTTAAATTATACAGTGAATAAAGGAGATAATTTCAGTCAGGGGTCCACTCTTTAATAACTGCAAAAAGGCCATCCGCTGGGGTTTCTTTTCCTTTGTTGTATTCTGAAATGCTCTCAGTTCCTGTATAGATCGTGGGAAAATGGTGTTGGTACAGCAATGCTGACACAGGAATCTTCAGAGTATTACATAATTATGATCCCAGGAGACGCAATCTGCTTAAACAGAATCCTCTAAAGGAGAGCGATACAACCTGAGCCCTGACCAGGTGTTTTCTTTCATTAAAACATTTCTGTGTGGTCATAGGCCATGTAAATGATGGAGGTACATCTTAGGCTTCCAGTGAGCACACAGCCATGCTGATTAAGGTTTCTGTGCCAAAGCCAGACACTGCCATCACTAGCTTGTGCTGTGCGATTGTTAACTGCTATCTGATTCATTCATTTTTTTACAGTAAATCGTACAGAATGACACTGAATGGGAGACATATTGATACTTGTAAACTGAGCAGGTGAAATCAAAATGCAGAAAAGCAATATTGCCACACATTTATAAATCAAGTTGACAGGTGTACCCAAGGAATCTGGCATAATGCTTTTTAGTTAAATTTACAGTAAAAAACAAACAACAACAACAAAACGGGCAGCTGTAGTTGCCAGAATGTTGCTGTAAAAAAACAATGTTATTTTAGTGACAGTGTACACTGTATATATATATAATTAATTTAAATGTTAATGTACCAACCTGTTTCAGCTATTAATAGTTGCTTTTTTACAGTACAGTGTGTACAGTGTAGACCACATGATGCCTTAAAGTTCATGAAAAATGAAAAATAAAACAGTAAACATTAACAAATACATTTAAACATAAATGACCTGATAACTAATAAAGAAACTTTACAAAAAATGTATTTTTCCTTTTTTTTTTTTTTTTTTACAACATTTGCCAGAAGAGTTATGTATTGTCTTAAAATGGGCACATAACTTACACTTAACCAATTAAGAGGATTTTACTGCATTTGTACATACAGGAGCCTCAAAGCTTTATCATCTATCAGTGTGACCAGTGCATCTTTTCCTTTGAAAATTGCCTAATGCTGAAATAGAGGCCTCTTGACAGCAAAAGCCATGTTCCTAAGGTCACATGATGTGATTGAAAAGCATGGATCAAACATGCACGAGCAGGGCTGTGAAAAGGTCCACGCTCGTGATCAGTGAGATCAGATAAATGGTCAGGGTGAAGTGTGGGAGTTGACAGGGGGAGGCTGGGCGCTGATGCGAGCCGCAGTGCATTCATTAGAGGAGCCCTCCACCGACACCGAAAATGGACGCCTTTCTCTGAAAAAGCCCTTCATGCTCGCTCCAAAAAGCTAAACGAACAGGATGTGTCCGATGGGCCACAACAGACTTGTTCCAGAAGTATATCAGTGTGTTTGTTTCATCGAGCTCCAGATAAGAGGAGTTTATGCTGCACATGCATAATGAATGCGAGAATGCGCTTGCAGATCCACTATGAAGACGATGTCATCATTTACCAAATTTTTCCCCCGTTCGGTTTGATTTAACAAACATTTGCAGAGACAACCAAACGCAGGGGAAGAGCTTTGAGAAAATCGACAGCTGAGCTTGCAAGCTTGCAATTTGGCATCGATTGACCGCTCTTTACATTCCACATGGACACACACATGCAAACGGAAACATCCAAACAGCCCCCAAAAATCGCGAGCACACACGCAGACTACAGAAAATCTGAGATTATTGCTTACCAGTTTAGTTTGTCTCCTGTTTGAAGACCGTCGCGCTCCCAAAGAGGAAGACGAGGAGAGATAATTGCATATCAAGAGAAATGGACAGTAAACGAGTTAGCAAAGAAAAGAATTGCGGGGTTTGCTCGTCTCGGGGACTGACGCTTTTAAAATGTCGTCAAATAATAATAAAAAAACAAGTTACAAATGTGAATCTCTCTCAAGACGGATAGTATAGGAGAGATATTCAACGCGCACACGTCCCCACGTCACTCGAGCACGGATTTGTCTACAGCGCGTGTAGCCAATGCGTGTGCGCGACTGCATCTCCCCCGCCCGCGCCGCAACCCTTCACTCGCTCTATCCGTCCCTTTCCTTACCCCCTGAGTGTGTGTGTGTGAGAGAGAGAGAGTGAGTCGTAAAGCAACTTGTCGCATACAAAATCCTGGCAGACCAGACGAAATATTCGCGCCATTGTGCTTTTGAAATTGAAGCCTTTTTCCAGACCACCGTCACACACAAACACCATCTCCTGGGACAGATGATCATTCACAATGTGGGCATTAGAGCGTGTGTGAGTGTTCTTGTTTATACTACATCGTGGGGACCAAATGACCCCACGATGTAATAAAAACCTGAGTTCACCTACATTGTGGGGACCAGCCAACGGTCCCCACGAGGGAAATGGATTAATAAACATACTAAATGATGTTTTTTTTTAAATGTAAAAATGCAGAATGTTTCCTGTGATGGTTAGGTTTAGGGATAGGGGTAGTGTAGGGGGATAGAAAATACAGTTTGTACAGTATAAAACCATTACGCCTATGGAGAGTCCCCACTAAGATAGCAAAACAAACCTGAATGTGTGTGTGTGTGTGTGTGTGTTGGGGTTGGGGTTGCCTGCATTTTGGGGACCAAATGGACAGTACAATATGAAATCCCATATCCTAACAAATTTTACATGCACGTCATTTTACATACTTCACAGCAGTTGTAATATTCCTTTGGAATCAGCATATATCCCAATAAATAAATAAAACATGCATTTAAATATTTTCTCTTGTGGAAATAATGCAGGTATTTTTATTTATTTGTTTGTTTGTTTGTATTTTGCACAATGATTTAATCAATATATTTTCCTTGACTACAGCAAACCCAATAAACTGCAAAATGTAGGTTATGGGGTGCTTTTATGTGTATGTTGATTTCATGATCAGTTCTTGCAATGTTTGTATAAATAAATAAATAGCCAACATAAAACTTACCTGATCTCTGACAATTGTCTGTATCTAATATCACCCAAAATTACATTTGTTTGGACATGCACAGATATAACATTCCAGTTACAGTGCATATTCTGAATAATGCGTTTACATGACCAAAAATTCTGACTAATTCAGGCATATGCCAGCTGTTTACTCAAGTTTTTAGAAACCAGAATATTGACATAGCCTAATCCTTTTATGACGATATAGAAATGTAATAATGATATTTAGGCTACGTAATCGTAATATGACCATATGCTGATATTATTCGGAATATGTTTGCAGCTTCAGCCATTGATGAAATTATATAATAAAAATTCAAAATAATGTTTCAATGAGAATGTAAAATGCAACAAGATTTGTGTGAGGTTTAGGTATACTAGGTGATAGAAAATATCATTAGCAGAAGAAATCAGTGTAAAGTCCCCACCATAACAGAAACACAAAGCAACCTATAGCTCAACCCATTGTCCTTCGCCGTTGTTAAGAGAAACATGCATCTCGGAGATGATGTTAGTACCGCACTGCTAATGAATGCAATGCTATCCAGCCTGAGAAAGAGCACTGAGTTCCGCAGAGGGAGAGAGAGACGGAGAGGGGGGGGGGGTGTATGGAGGGAGGGAAGTGAAAATGGCAGGTTGAATGCGACAGATGCCTCAAAATTGTCTTAGAGCGGGTGAGAGTCTATTTCTTATGCTTAATGTCGTTTAAAAGATCAATGAACACTCAGTGTGTGTGTGTGTGTGTCAATACTCCCGGTCGTGGATAAAATAATCTGAGGTCGAGTATAGTGAATGCGTGATGGGTAATCATGTGAAAAGACTAGTCCCAGTTTTGGACCAAGGGAGGGTTTTTTTGGGAGCCTGCCATTGGTCTAGTCTCGTGTGAGCTCATGGCGTTGCCAAGATATATTCCTCATTAAGCAGACTGTCAAATGACCAAACTCAGACATCTGCATAGTAGTACAGTGAACTACGACCTTCAAAGGTTTTCTCGACAGATATTCATGTTCATTTTCTCTCTCTAACTCTCACACACGCGGAGCATGAATGGCTAATGCTGGGTGACAGCTCTTTCATGCAGTAATGTTGGTGAAAAGAGAGCTATATCCAACTCTTGACTGACACACACGCGCAGTTACCCCCACCCCCTCATATAAACACACACTAACACACATAATCTATTAGCTGTTGAGACAAAGCAGGATACGTGCACACACACACACAAGTGCAACACCTTGGCGAAAGGAATTACTGAAATGCGACTGTTATGACATCCTACTCAAACACAAACATGCAGAGATAGCAATAGAAAGAGAGAGAGAGAGAGAGAGAGAGAGAGAGAGAGAGTTTTGATCAATTGGACTGCACGCTTCCCTGAGGCAATGGAACGATGAACCGCAGAGCAGAGAAGCACTTAACAGTCCCAGTGCGGAAAATACACACGCAAATATACACACATTCACATTGGTTTATCGTTCAAAGCTGAAGTATTTGTTGTTGTGTTGTTTTTAATATTAAAATACATTTACTATTCCATTGTAGTGCAGGGACAACTATAAGTAAGCTATTACCTTGATTTCCCCGAAAATGTTTACTGTCTTTTTGCTCGACACCGCAAATGTTGGCTCAGTTTGGGGCGGGGCTATATGTGTGTTCGACCAATAGAACAAAAGGGGTGTGTTCAGGAAACTTGTTTGAAAACGATCATTATATCTGTAATTCTGTCTGTTGCCGCTAGTGGCGCAGGAACAATGCATATTGTAATCCTTAATTTCGCACCCTTCTCAACACGTACAAACACACACAGGTTTGTTTTGCATAGACTTTGAGGACATTGCATAGACTTCCACTGATTTTATATCAGGTCAATTATATTTTCTATCACCTAACCCAACCCCTACTCCTAAATCTACCCATCACAGAAACATGCACATCACTAGATTAAAATAAAGAACATCTTTTGGTTGATTTATAAGCCTTTTGAAATAGTGAGGACCAGTCAATGTCCTCACTAGTGGGTTGTGAAAGTATTTCACAATATAAGTGAAGACATTTGGTCCTCACAAGTATAGTCAAAACAAGTACACACACACACACACACACAAACAAACATCCTAATGATGTAATAATCATAGTGGCCATTTGCAAGAAACACATTGTTCCATATTCTAACAGTTTAAATCTGGTTAACACCTAATTTTTTAGCTGTCATTCATTATGCTCATTCACATTAATGTAACATTAATTTGCAATAAAACCTTATGAAACATTTGACTTTGTTCAAAACATTTATAACTTTTTTTTTTGCTGCATGGTCTGTGTTAACAAGCAGCCTGAATGATTTCAGCACCAGGGACAGCGCTTCTCATAACGCCGCAGTTTCAGTACAATCTATTAACCACTAGAGGGCGCTATGAGCGCTGGCAATTTAAAACATGATGTCAGGCAAATGCGTTTTTGTGGACCTACATAATATGATAAATCAGGAAAAGAGTCTTGCAAAATAAGAACGTTTAAAGCATTTTTAATTTAGTTTTCCTCCCACCAAATTTGTCAACATTCTGCAGAAAGGCAGTGAACCAAATCACAGCCAAAACACAACAGTACACAATATTTACACAAGAACTACGCAATATATCTGAACTCAGGCTTATGAATCACTCTTACCTCAAATCCAAACAATATGTTCTGCATTTTAAATTTGTTCGTAAATAATTCTCAGTCTAGCATTTGATGATAATATTAACAATAAAACGAACAATTCACAGATTTCATGATGAGAAATAACTTAAGTTCATCTCCAGAATTAAAGGCAATAGTTACAGTTCTCTTATGTGCGCTAATGTGTATGTCTAAATAAATGAATTGTCAGTTCTGGTGTGTGCGATTGTCAAGTGTTCTGCATGAACCCCATTCGATCCAGTGCAGTTTAATATGCTACAATTTCACAACAACAACATTCAGTCTTAAAAAGAGGCCTTTTGCTACAAACAGTTTTTAACTTCATTTTCTCATATAAAAAACTATATCTTGCCTTGTATAATATTTTCTGTTTCTCGTTTATGCATTATCTCAATTAAAAACAAATACTCTATAAACTTTCTCTTCCTTCTGCGATTAGCATGGAGAGGCGCTCATGCGCATATGTGTGTGATAGTGTGGGGGTGGCACTGCAGCGGGTGATGCGGACATGGGCAGGGTCTGGGATGCTGCAGCTGGCCCGTGCGCCCCAGGGTGGAGGGGATGGTTGTGGGGAAATTGAGCTCCAGAACCTGACGATGGCAGCTGGTAACCAGCTCCAGAGGTGGGGCTGGAAGCTGCGGTGATTCCCGGAGATGATGTGCTCTGCTGGCCGCTGCTCTTCGGTGGGTGCTGGGGGTTTTGAGTGAGCTGGATGGAGATGTCGCTGGAGATTTCAGATGCGCTCCGTGCGCGCTGGGGGGGAGGCCAGGTCTCTGGGTGCAGGTACTGGCCACTGTAGTCACTGCCCTCGGAAAGACGGGGGCGATAGAGAGCCGGGTGAGGCCGATACATCTCCTCTTCTGCATAGCGCTTCATAAAGAGATACACTGACATCACACCGGCACCCTGAGAGAATATTTGAGAATGAGAGAGAGAGACAGTGAGGAGATGTGATGTCATAACTGCCACATTCCAAATGTCCAGTATATGGGACAAATTGGAGATTTTCCTGCTTTATGGTAACAGTTATTTTGTCATGCCTGTGTTTAGAACATAATATTTTTTTTGAAAGTCTCTTGTGCTCTCCAAGGCTGAATAAGAGTAATACATTAAAATATTGTGAAATGTTATTACAATTTTAAATGTTTTCTATTTTAATATATTTAATGTAATTTATTTCTGTGATGGTAAATCAGATTTTTCTTCAGAGTCACATGATCCTTCAGAAATCATTCTAAAATGCTGATCTGTTGAACACTGACAATCTAATGTTTCCTTCAGCGACCATAATAGTAAAAGGATCCTGCTGATTTAAGCAAGTTTGAACTTCAATTTTGCTTAATCCTCACTTTATGGGCACAGAAAACAGCTGACAGACAGCCTGTGATATGTAGCTCTCACTGCTCCATCATCCACTTGATCACCTTAATAACATCTGCCTTTGAATCATAAATATTTGAAAACCTAAAAAACGCATGCGGATATCATGTGTAGCAATAGAAAGAAATATATACATGGTGAAATCCCTCATATTGACCTTCTTGAGCTCAGATCACTTAACTATTTCCTTTTGCAGTCAATGAAAACAATATGATTAACTGCTCTAAATACAGTATTCACGTCCAGAGTAATAACTAAAATGGAGCACATCTGAAGATCCACATTCATAATACATAAAGAGCGCACTCGAAGGTCTGGCCATCGACTGAAGTGTATGGCAGGGCAGGGTCATGTTAAAAGCATCTGCTTCAGCAGCATCAAGTGACATAATTACAGTACCATCATTTGTCAAGACCCTCAGGCCTAGAAGCATGGATATGCTCAAGTCATCGGAGCTCTCACAAGAAATATGACTACATCTTGGCTATTCAAGGCCAAGGGGCTTGCTCTGAGCAAACAAAATGACATACAAAAAAGGCAGATAAATTGATATTTTTGAATGAAATGTCATCTTCTGACCTCTTTGAGCAGGAATGAGCTGGCAGCAAATGCAAAGGACCAGCCATAGCGGTAGTTGAAGAACTGCTCTGGCTCCCGCGGCCTGTTCATTACTTCATCATTGATACTGGAGATATACAGCACCAACCCCACAACTAGACTCAACCCTGAGAAAAAGAGAGACAATAACAAATGAGTGAAGAAAAATCAACAGAGCACCAAGATCGTGGCTGCCACCTCCTGCAAAAACAGACAACTGAAAACGAAATTGACAATTCTTATTTTATGGAATATTGCAGTGTTTTAAGAATGCTGCAGTGATTATGTTTTTTTAGGCTAACCCAGAAGTTCGCATCACCCTGGTTCACTGAAAAAAAGATGACACTGTTTTGAAAACTGTTACTCATATTTCATTATACAGAATATCATTCCTATTAATTTTCCACTGAATTATGTGATCTGAACAGCTTGAAATAGCATACAGAGCGCTGTGTGTCTGTTTTCTTCTGGGTGCGCATGTGTTATGAGTCAGAGAGCGCTCATTCGGTCTAGATCTGTCAATCATATTACGTGATTATAACTCCTGCACTTCCGGATGATGATGTCCTGTATACTTCCTCGTTCTGAGTTCTGTACATAAACAACTGAGAGTAATGTTTCTACACATGAAACATATAACTCACTTTATAACTCACTTATCCTCCACAATTCCCAACTCAAGGGTCGTAAAGACTGACCCAATAGCATGTCTTGAAAACTAGAGCCAATCAACAATTTTAAGCATCATTTTCGTTGTCAGGGACCCAGAATTAGTAAAATTTTGACAACGTTTATTTTTAGAAGAATTTTGGCTGTAGACCAGTGTTATAAACACATTGAGGCTAGTGAGTAGATGAGTTCCTCTTTCCTTTGCTTCGGCATTTATGTGGTTAATATACTGGATTTATTGAATACGGAAGAAAGCAGGTAGAGAACTCTGCTTTGTTATTATTTTGATCTAAGCCATTCGCTGCAATTCTGAATAAAAGCTTCAGTGAGCGACATCTTCTGTTTTGTTATCAGTAGGACATTACAACACGTTTCATTTTACAACCTGAATTTCGAAAATGTTGGGACGTTTTTTAAAAATTTGAATAAAATGAAAACAAAGACTTTCAAATCACATGAACCAATATTTTATTCACAATGGAACATAGATAACATAATAAATGTTTAAATTGAGAATTTGTAAAATTTTATGCACAAAATGAGTTAATTTCAAATTTGATGCCTGCTACTGGTCTCAAAATAGTTGGGACGGGGGCATGTTTACCATGGTGTAGCATCTCCTTTTCTTTTCAAAACAGTTTGAAGACGTCTGGGCATTGAGGTTATGAGTTTCTGGAGTTTTGGTGTTGGAATTTGGTCCCATTCTTGCCTAATATTGGTTTCCAGCTGCTGAAGAGTTCGTGGTCATCTTTCGTTTAATGATGCGCCAAATATTCTCTATAGGTGAAAGATCTGGACTGCAGGCAGGCCAATTCAGCACCCGGACTCTTCTATGACGAAGCCATGCTGTTGTAATAGCTGCAGTATGTGGTTTTGCATTGTCCTGCTGAAATACACAAGGCCTTCCCTGAAATGGACGTCGTCTGGAGGGGAGCATATGTTGCTCTAAAACCTTTATATACATTTCAGCATTCATAGTGCCTTCCAAAACAAGCAAGCTGCCCATACCGTATGCACCTATGCACCCCAATACCATAAGAGATGCTGGCTTTTGAACTGAATGCTGATAACACGCTGGAAGGTCTCCCTCCTCTTTAGCCCGGAGGACACGGCGTCCGTGATTTCCAACAAGAATATCAAATTTGGATTCGTCTGACCATAGAGCACTTTTCCACTTTGAAACAGTTCATTTTAAATGAGCCTTGGCCCACAGGACACGACAGTGCTTCTGGACCATGTTCACATATGGCTTCCTTTTTTGCATGATAGAGCTTTAGTTGGCATCTGCAGATGGCACGGCGGATTGTGTTTACCGACAGTGGTTTCTGGAAGTATTCCTGGGCCCATTTAGTAATGTCATTGACACAATCATGCCGATGAGTGATGCAGTGTCGTCTGAGGGCCCGAAGACCACGGGCATCCAATAAAGGTCTTCGGTCCCTTATGCACAGAGATTTCTCCAGTTTCTCTGAATCTTTTGATGATCTTATGCAGTGTAGATGATGAGATTTGCAAAGCCTTTGCAATTTGACGTTGAGGAACATTGTTTTTAAAGTATTCCACAATCTTTTTTTGCACTCTGCCCATCTTTACTTCTGAGAGACTCTGCCTCGCTAAGACATTCCTTTTATATCTAATCATGTTACAGACCTGATATCAATTAACTTAATTAGTTGCTAGATGTTCTCTCAGCTGAATCTTTTCAAAATGTATTGCTTTTTTTAGCCATTTGTTGCCCCTCGTGCCAACTTTTTTGAGACTTGTAGCAGGCATCAAATTTTAAATGAGCTCATTTAGTGCATAAAAGTGTAAAATTTCTCAGTTTAAACATTTGTTATGTTATCTATGTTCTATTGTGAATAAAATGTTGGCTCATGTGATTTGAAAGTCTTTTAGTTTTCATTTTATTCAAATTTAAAAAAACGTCCCAACATTTCCAGAATTCGAGTTGTATTTAAAGCATGACAATGCATAAATTTTTTCACTTTATCGAAAATGATTAACTATGAATAGCATATAAGGATGACAGTGTGACAAATAATGGTACATTCATTCATAATTCCGTTTATCATAATACCATAAATCATCCTTTGCCAATTATAAATTTGGTAACTCCAAGTGCTTAAACTTAATTTGCCACAACCAAGACTTATAAACGCATATGTAATACATAAACATTTCACATTGTTGGCAAATGTTTCAAATATGTAACAAGATATTTTTCAACATCGGAAGTTTTTAAAACAATTACACGTGTAATGGCGGGGACGTTAAAAAATTATTTTAATATTGCTATCATTGGGAAACAGTTTTGCAAGAGTGTTTACTTCCAAGAGTGTTCGAAAGAGAGGGTCAAAAACAGGATAGAAAATAGCTAATTACTTCTAAATTTGAATGTTTTTGATGTAAAAATCTTGATAGCATTATAAGTGGACCTAAAAATGCAGTTCATGACCCCTTTAAAAGTGTAGTAAGTGATTTCTGAGAAATGCTGTTGAAAGTGGATCGGACCGAGCAGCACAACACACTTGTAGCCAATCACACTTGTAGCCAATTCAAGCGATTTTATACGTTTGGATGTATATTATTTCGAGCTACCGTGCTCACGCAGCTGCATCGTGGCACGAACACTCATACAAACAGTAGCTGCGCAAAACGTGAAGATCGCACGCACAGAGAGGAAACTAGTTGTCAGCGCTGTCCTGTGATTTATCACTAAAGTGGCTTAGAAACTCAAAACTTATAGCATATATTTTACTACTTTGGAAGGAACTATTTACAACCCACAGCTTCACAATTAATAGAGAGACGGTATGACTAATTCACACACGCAATCACTCGTACTGGTACTGTACAAATTTATCTTTATCTGATTTACAACGAGCAGAAATCTGTAAGAAATGTTACGAACCATTGATAAAATAACTGCTGATAGTGAGCTGTTGTGTCAGATCACTCTTTCATTAGGAAAAAATATCCCACCTTTAATAGTCAATCATATTTACAGTACAAACCTTGTCAGTGAACTATGAGGGCAAAAAACAAACAAACAACAGAAACAAAATAATCATTCATTAATCGTAATCAAGGTAAAATGTTCAATTAATCGAGGTTTTGATTTTAGGCCATAATCGTCCAGCCCTAGCTGAGAGACATTAAAAAAGAGAAAAGGCCAAAGGAATATTACTGGAAAAAGAAGCCCTTATGAAAATTAACCATGGATTTACTACGAAAAAAAAAACAAAAAAAAAAACATAGTTATTGTAGTTATTCCATGGTAACCACAAATAACCATGGTTTTGCTACAAAAACAAAGTTTAACTATGGTATTTGTGTGGTTATACAAATGGTAATCAATACACTATAAAACCATGGTTTTACTATAATAAAACCATGGTTAGTTTTCATAAGGATTATGATCAGGCAAGAGCTTTAGGACCCATGTTATTATTAGAAAAGCTTTCCAGCGCTGGAGAGACCTAAGCTGGAAGGCCTGAAAATGGATGCAGAGGTTGAATTGTTTCTGCTTCATACGTGAGTAACATGGGTTTTCCAAGATATGTTGTTATTGTAATGTTAGCTATAGTAACTACGGTGACCGGGAGGGGACATGTTTGGTTCAGTTAGTTTTTGTTGTGGCAAAATTATCACACAGCAAAACTAAGTGAACCGAAATCACGACACATTAACTTGTGGGAACGTGATAATATGTTGTGGCCACAAGATATTAATTAGTGGGAACGTCATATTAACTCGTGGGAACGTGATCATTTTGTTGAGGTAATGACATCCTTATGTCGTGGCCACGCAATGTAAAGTCGTGGCCTCGAGATCCTATGTTGAGGGAACAATATATTTTTCTCGAATGATCTTGTGGCCATGACTTATCACGTTCCCACGAGTTATTATGATGTTCCCACAAATTAATATCTCAAGGCCACAACATATCACATTCCCACAAGTTAATATGTCATGGCCATGGCAAAACTAAGTGAACCAAACATGTCCTACAGTTTTGAGTGTCATTGTTTGTCTGGAGCTGATGTGCTGCTGGTGACTAACAACAAACTCTTGCTTGTATATACTCTTGTGTACTGTATGCTCATTTACTGTTCTTCCTTGTCATTCGTTCGTCATATTCGCTTTATTTTCTGTGAAGCATTATATTGCTTCGCTTCAGCTATGATAAAGAGAAAAAAGACATCCACTCTCGCAGTTTGTGCATTTTGGGGGCAGAGCAATTAAGGGAGGAGTATGTTTGTTTGGGTTGATTTCAAATATCAACAGTGTTTCCCGAAAATCGCTTACTGCACCTTTAAATGCAGTTACATGAAAAAAAGAGAAATAACAACAACAGTAATAAACAATATAGATAATTAACTTCACTGTGATGAGGACATCAGCCTTCCTGTCAGACCCCTGAGGATTTACTGCTCAACCTCGGCCAACTCAACAGATACACAAGTACTGTACGTACACATCCCCAGCCACTGATGAGAGGACATAAGCTTCATCTAAATAAATCACAGCCCCACATACTCCTCTCTGCAGCACAGAGATGAATGGAGGACAGAGGAGATAAAATGAAGGGAGCAGAGTAATGTGTGTATGTGTGTGAGATAGGACAGACAATGACAGCAAAACTGTAAGAGGAATAGGTGGGAATGGATGAGAAAAGCTCAACATGCACAAGCCGAGAAATGCCTGTAATATTTATCGCAACAGCAGAATGACCGACTTGAGTCTCTCTCACCCACATACAAAAAGCAAAAACACAACATTCCTGCAAACATCAGCTACATTTCACAGCCGCTCCATCTAACGGCACTATCAGCATGCTTGATCTTTACTTTTTAATGGCTTCTTTCAACTGAAGCACTTTTTTCAGCCCCGAGCAGTCTGAAATCCCCATTACATATTCAGCAGCAGGCTGATAGAGAACACAGAGAGAAAAGGACAAGTAAAAAGGTGTTTTTCAAGGGCGGTCTGTCAGGAAGTTTGTGCTGCAGGAGGAGAGGGGTGTCTCTGATAAAGTTGAAGGTCTTTTCTGGCCGTGTGCAAGGTTGAGGCAGCAATGCAGTAAACAACAGCGACATCTGCATACAAATAAGTTCTACATTCAGAGTGGGTTAGGGTTAGACTCTCACTGAAGTCTGTTATGAAAGTGCTTTTTCATGCACATTTACAGTGGGGTTCATACCAAGTTCATGAGGGAAAATGCTTTTATTTTGCACTTTTTTAATTAATATTTTTTATTCATTACAAAGTATATAATAAGTATAACAATTTGAGTAAAAATAGTGCAGAATAAAAAAGTACTACCATATAATTCTTAGTGCTCGATATTTTGCTTTACTGACAGCAGCACAAACTTCACAAGTTTGTTAAAACCTGATGATCATGTTCTCCAGCATGATCTTGTGCTTCGATAGTCGGGCAGAAACCTTGTATCTCCATATTTCGTCATTTTTATATATTTTCATAAATTGTTACTATTGGTTACCCTTTACGTCTGTCTGTAGGTTATGCAAATATTTAACCAATGAAAAGTATTTAAAAGAGCTTGTCACTAAACCTCGTAACAACTGGATCCTCAAACTGTCGGTAAAGCCTCATAACTACACCCCGCCTCTATCATGAATGTGCCACATGCAGTTTGGACTGTTTCTGCTTGCTAGCAATTCAAGGACATAGCATGCCAAACACAGCACTGAAAGGAAGAAGCCTTTCCTGAAAAAGAGACACACTCAGTCTTGTTTGCGCTATGCAAAAACACACCTGGAAGACTCTGATGCCATCTGGCAAAAGGTGATATGGTCTGATGAGACCAAAATTTAAAAAGTCCAAGCGCTATGTTTGGCAAAAAGCAAACACAGCACACCACCCGAAACACACCACACCTTCTGTGAAGCATGGTGGTGGCAGTACTATGTTGTGGGGGGTGTTTCTCTTCAGCAGGACTGGGCGACTGGTCAGGATTGAAGGGAAAATGGATGCTGCCAAGTACATCCAAATTCGTGAGGAAAATCTACGTCACTCTGCTAGACAGCTGAAGATGGGCAGATCATTCACCTTCCAACATGACAATGATCCTAAACATACTGCCAAAAGAACAACGCAATGGCTTAAGGATAGAAAGGTGAATGTCCTTGAGTGGCCAAGTCAGAGCCCTGAGTCAAATCCGATAGAAAATCTGTGGATGGACTTGAAGAGAACAGTCCATTGCCACAAACCACGGAATATAACTTGAGCAATCATGCAAGGAAGACTGGGCAAATATTCCCCAATCTAGATCTGCAAAGTTAGAACAGACATATCCAAAAAGATTAATTAGTGGCTGTAATTAAAGCAAAAGGCGGCTCTAAAAAGTATTAAAGACTAATGACTTTTCCAACCCTGTTATTCTAGTTCTTCAGTTTTTATTAATTTTCAGAACTGTTGTTTTTTCCCCCATTATACTTTGATGTTGTAAGGCAAAATTTGTAAATTAAGCTAGAAAAGTTTTTTTTGTTTGTTTTTTTGGAATGGGTATTGATTTCAGGCTGTATGACAAATAAAGAACTGTTTAAAGGGGACTGATGACTTTCTAGCACTTTACCTCCTTCCAAAACAAAAGGTTAGTTTGTTTTCAATGTCAATGTCAAATTTTTTTTTAAAATTGCAGCACCACAAATACAGAGCCGGTGGCAGCGGAGCACTGGGGGATTCTGAAGTGACGAAAGCATGACGTAACGCAAAGTATCCCCAGCTAGAAAAACTCATGTGGCCCATTCACATATTTGTCAGATCGTAAACAAACCTGTCATTACAACTATTAAACTAAAAGCTTCTGAGCCAATACAGATAGCAAAGAATGTAATAGTATTACTAGATAGAACAAAAAGGAAAATTGCCTAGACAAACATATTCGAAACTTCGACTAATCGATATCCATGAAATTAACACATTTTAGACCACTGGATATAAATACATCTTAGATACACAATTTCAGCAGTTTTACCATGAATACAGACAAGTGATACTACCACCAACACCAAAAGTAATTAATCGTGTCTGCTTTACTATAAAACACACGCTCATTGTGACCCATTTAACAGATGCATAATTTTCTGGTAAGTTAGAACAGCCTGAACTGTAACCGGTGACCAACAATAACAATACAGTGAAATAATCAACCAACTACAACCTAAACATGAAAAAAAAAAAAACATCATACTTTTAGCCAGTAGATCTGCATTCTCCCTGGTGTGGGAATTTCACATGTCAAATATGCCTTTGTAAAACAGACTGCTCTTAACTAAAATGTTGCTATAGTAGCCTAATATTAATGCTAGAAAGCCTATGCACATGGCAATTGTGATTTTTAAAAGTGTCAGTTGATTCTATTTCATGATTAAAATCTATTTTCACATTCATCTTGACTGAGGGGGCAGGGTAGTCCCCTTTACACCCCCATAAACATAGCTTGATCACGGTACTTTACAAAGCAGCATTACATCACATGCTGTAATAATACTGAAAATGAGAAAAACAGTAAACTCAACTGATTTATAAAAACAATTATTGTTAATAAACAATAGTCACTAAATGTCTCTGATTTCAGAGGAGCTTTTTATATGTATATGAGTTCAAACAGCAATGCCTACTACCTTCTACTGCTTGATTCTCACTAATAAGCATGTTTTATATTTTATAAACGTGCTGACCTCTGCTGGTGCAGAACTGAATTGCACGTTCAGATATTTCTACTGGGAAATAAATGTGGCACCATTGACTGATGAGTTTAATCTTCACATTTACATAATATGGGACACATCAGGCATTTGTGCCTACGTGAATAGATGACTACAGTTTTGCTCATGAGAAAATAATAAGAGCAAAAGATATGCAACTGCATTGAGAGCTGTCATGTGACAGATGGCTTAGTTATGGCACCCACATGATAGATTTGTTATTTTACAGAATAACTAAAGCAATTCAAATACAGCACTTCCACCAAAGAATCTTTGGCACTGCATCTACTGGTTCCAAAAACTGATAAATACTAAACAGATGGAGTGATTTCATGCTCAGACACAGGTTTATGATTGGAGAAGACATCATTAATGCACTACAGATGGTACTGCTGCATTCTGGTGAGTACAGAACACAAAGTCCTCACACATCTAATCCTCCTGGAAAGGATCTGCATTAAACATGCTATGAACTATTTTTAACAGTAAGTGTATTTTAGAAAGAGACTTGATTCAAAAAATTGTTCCTCCAGGCTTATTTTGTGATGACATAATTATAAATGGCACAACATCTTACTACGCAAGATGGCGCCGCGGATGGCAGCTTCAGTGCATAGCTCTTCAGTGTTTGTTCTGTTTTTGTTCGTTTTTCCTGTTTTTTGTTTTTCAAACACCATCAGTTTTACCAGGGATGAACTGCTGAACATTCGGCAGTACACACCACAAAATCTTTTACCGGATTTCGATTATTCAGACGTTTTGTTCAACATTGTAGTCGGCGCAGCGGCAGCGCTGTTAAGACGCTCCAGGAGGACGCGCAGACGGGGGAAGCGCGCCGGAGCTCTCGTGAAACTCAGACAGCGCGGATTAAGAACGGCGCTCCCCAGCATCCATCTGGCAAATCTCCGTTCTCTTCCCAACAAAACAGACGAACTCCTTCTGCTCTCCCGGACAAATAAGGATTTTTCAAACTCTGCTGCTCTGTGCTTCACGGAGACCTGGCTGAACGACGCCATTCCGGACAGCGCGTTAAGTCTGCCGGGCTTTCAGCTGTTCAGATCAGATCGCGACGCAGAATCAACGGGGAAATCACGCGGTGGTGGTACGTGCTTTTACATTAACGAAAGGTGGTGTTCAGATGTAACTGTGTTAAAGAAGACGTGCTGTCCAGATCTTGAAACACTCTTCATTAACTGCAAGCCGTTCTATTCGCCGCGGGAGTTTTGTTCGTTCATTCTGGTGAGTGTCTACATTCCTCCGCAATCGCACGTGAGCTCAGCTCTACAGATACTCGCTGATATGATCACAGAGAGCGAGCAACAACACCCGGACTCTGTTCTAATCATTCTCGGGGACTTTAATAAAGCCGTTCTCTCACGTGAACTTCCAAAATACAGACAGCATGTTACTTGTCCCACCAGAGACAGTAATACACTGGATCACTGTTACACAGCAATAAGGGATGCATATGACTCTGTCCCACGGGCAGCTTTGGGGCTCTCTGATCACTGTCTAGTTCATCTCATACCGACCTACANTTTGTGATGACATAATTATAAATGGCACAACATCTATTCTAAAAGTTATAGCTGTTATAGCTATAATATATTCAATATAAATGTAAAATGTCTAAAAACTCATAAAGGGATACATTTTTTTATTTTATTTCAGCAAGCGTGGCCTAAGAGCAATGTTCACCTTATATATGGACAGGTTTCTCGTTACCTGAGAGGATGAAGAAGATTCCAGAAATGAAGGCCAGGATGGTGCGCTGTGGACGAATGTGGCCCACGTTACTGATGATGAAGGCCATGAAAACGAAGAGCAGAGACACCATAGGGAAGGGCGTAGCTGTCCGCACCATCTCTGCCAGAACAGCAAATACATGTGCATGAGAGTTGTGTGTATAGATGTGGACGTGTTACTTTGACGAGAACTCACGTTCACTCACTGAGGATATTTGCAGTGTTTTCTGTGGTGATTTCAATCTCTGGCTCTGTGAAATACTCAGAGGCGACACATCTACCTTTCTCTGAACCTAAAAGAGTGAGACAAAGGACGTAATGAAAGATACATGTATATATGGAATACAGGAAAAACAGATATATACTGTAAATGGATGAATAACTGCAGGAAAATAACAGAGAATAACTATATTTCAAACAACAAAACAAATCTGAAATTTGATACAAGTTAAATATGTTGCATTAATGATTCTTAAATCATTTACTGAATTTAGTTTTATTATGCTTTATTTTTAATTTTTCTTTAAAAGACTTCAAAAATCATGGAAATAATCATGATAATTTTATTCTATTGACAGCATTTTACCAGTATGAAAAAACAAAAAAACAGAATGGGTCATTGATGTATAAGGTTTTTAAAAGTGTAAAAAAACATAATGAAGACATAATTCATCTTTAAGTTTTATTAAGTGTTAACAATGAGATTATGTGGTTTTATAATCAATTAACACTGCTTTTGTCATTTTTTACAAGATGGACAAAATTTGTCACCAAAAATGTCATTCGTTTTAACCAAACTTTGGTTTTTACCGAATGACACTTTTGGTTATACCGAATGACGATATTTTCGAACAATGCTAACAGGCTGATATCTAGCTAGCAAAAGGACCATCAAACATTTTATATTTATATTTAGTAATACGTTTTTTAAATATTACAACATTTTCCATGTTTTATTGTGGTTGTACAGAATGACCTGATGTTTCGGGACATGCGTATGAGCAAGTGAAAACATGAATTTTTCAAATAGTTAAAAGAGAGTTAATTACTTTGCTTCATGACCATGTGGTCCTTTGCAGGTATCTGTCACATGATATTGACCGCATGACTTGATCCAAAATGGTCCCTTTATAATTGGTTACTCCGAATGACATGTTCTTTCTCATAACAAAGCAAAGACTTCTACACATAATTTGAATACCATTTTGCACTATGTTGATATATGATGTTATAAAATCATGCCAGAATAAAAAATATCTACATTTATTACATTTTAAGATATTTTAATCACAAATGAAATGGCTGTATTGGCCTTTGGACAGTTAAACCGAATGACCTTTCGACACTTCAAATCTTTAAAATACCTTTACAAGTAGCAAAATATATTTAAAACTTTTTGGATTCAAATAAAGAGATCTAGTTGTATTACATACTTTGGATGTCATATCTTAGTTTTTTATTATTATTAAGGCCTTTGGACAAAAAAATGACCCGTCACGTCACTGACCCGAATATAGTTTGATAAAAAAAAAAAATTACACAATGAAGGTAGATACACCTTTACCTTAACACAAAGTAAATAATATTTATTATAATATAATATTTTAATAATTTGATTTGGCATCAGCACAATGATAAATTATTAAATTATCATTTATAATTATACAATTATTTTAATGTTTCAAACAACAAATTGTCTTTTTCACACTACTTTTCTAACAAAGTATGAATGGGTCTTTACACATG
>RJVU01072388.1:3216803-3227572 GCA_003731715.1 Anabarilius grahami | reverse complement strand
TAAAACTAAATGACATATTATTACATTTTACTGTTTTCTATTTGTATGTATTTTAAAATGTAAAAACCTGAATTTTCAGCAACATTACTCCAGTCTTCAGTGTCACATGATCCTTCAGAAATCATTCTAAAAAGCTGATTTGGTGCTCAAGAAACATTTCTTCTTATTATCAATGTTGAAATCAGTTTTGCAGCTTAATATTTTTGTAGAAACCATAAACCATTTTTTTTCAGGATTCTTTGATGAATAGAAAGTTCAAAAGAACAGCATTTATTAGAAATAAAAATCTTTTGTAACATCGTAAATGTCTTTACTCTCACTTTTTGATCAATTTATCAGCTAAATAAATTGATTTATCAGCTATAAAACGAAATAAAATATTTAAATATATCAAGAAAATATATATATTGTAAAAGGGGTCCCTTGCAGGCAGATCATCCAATTTTGCGTCCTTGGCATCCAAAAGTTGTATCAAAAAGTACTATAGAAGTACTATACTTAAGTGTGTTTGCATATGTGTGTGTCCACACCTGCTATGAAGCACACCCTCCAGAGGCCAGAATGCAATGCCATCTTGACATCGACAGTTTGGTTCTGCTGCAGTACGATTCCCTCCTCCATCAGCAGCCAATAATCCGTCGCCACGGCAACCCCCACCAACAGCAGTCCACACGCCCCAAACACTGTGGAGAGCAGAGTCAGAGCCCTGCTGCTGCAAGAGCTCATCTGCACACACACACACACACACATATATGAATTGTCAGCACCCAAGGTCCAAATCACAGCAAAAACATTAAAGATATGAGCAGCGGGGAGTGAAACAGCACCATAAAATCTAGACACTTCTGCACAGTCTGTGTTATTCTTCAGTTCACCAGTAATAAAATGCCAAGAGAAAACAGAGAGGAGTGTAAAAGATCATGAGAGATAGCTCCTGTCCCACTGTGGTGGTAATCAACCAATCGCACAAAAGGTCAAAGTTCACCAGGCTTAACGGGTGGCAGTCATTGAGGCAGAAAGTGAAACATTATTGGCAGTGATTCACATCACACACAAGTGCCTACAGAGTCATGAGTCATAGCTTTACTGTGAGACACAGACCTCGTCCGTATGGAGAAAAAAAACGCAGATGCAGACACACAAAAAGCTGCTATTAGATCATTTCATTAATTACTCTCCTCTATGACTTTCATTATTGTGTTGAACACAAAAAGAGACATTTTAAAGGATTGTACTTTTCACTCTTTTCTACAATGAATTGGACTGAGGCACCATAAATGTATCCATATGGATCCATATGATTGTAGTCGTCTGAAGCCATACAACAGTTTTGTGAGGAACTGACAGAAATTTAAGTCATTATTCAATGAAAATCTTCTCCTCCAGTGAGCCGTAAGTGACCAAATAATTGAATCAGGTGAATTGAACTTAACTAGATGAGTCAAATCATTCAGACTGGTTTTGTGAATTTGATGATATTCATTAGATAAACAATCATTCACATATTGAATGATTTCCCTAATGCAGCCGTCAGCCCGCAATATTTCAGCTTATTTTTTAAATAATCGTGTTTAACAGTGGAATTCATGGTGAAAAATTACATTACCCATGATGCTGTACAGAAAATGTCACCAATCAGAGTCGAAAAAAGCAACACGCTCCAAAATACTTTTTAGCTCCTCCCACTCATGATTTGTTAATACATTTTTTCTTTTGTCACATCAACTTCAATAATTGAATGTGGTTCAGATAACATAATATTTTGAGTTTCTGTTGATTAAATCAATCAATCAAATCAATCACCTTCAGTGTATTAACTAAAAATTTTAAGTGAAGTGAAGTGAAGTGACATGTGGCCAAGTATGGTGACCCATACTCGGAATTTGTGCTCTGCATTTAACCCATCCAAGTGCACACACACAGCAGTGAACACACACACACACCGTGAACACACACCCGGAGCAGTGGGCAGTCATAATTTCAATGAACTAAAAATTTTAAGGGAACCAGGTAACTTTTTTAAGTTAAACCAACAATAAACTTAAAATAAATTGTTTTTATACATATAAATGAGTAGTTTTATGTTTTTTCATCGTTTTTAATTGGATTATGCTGTTTGCAATGCTTTATGGGGTTGTAGTTCTTTCCCTCACTAAAACCGTTAAGTACAAAGTCTTGTACCTTTGTCTTTTTGTCCAATTTTCAAAAGCTTTTTTGCTTCAAATCAAAGTTTGTAGTGTTGTGATTCACCTCGTAGCTGATTGGCTTGGTTCATGGCTTATAACTCTTTAACGAAGACTATTTTAAAATCCCTATGGGAAAAATTTATGAAAAAAATACTTCCGGGAGCAGCGCCACTATAAAAAGGGGGTGGGAACTGTTGTACTCTATTCCTGTAATGCTTTAAAATATTGTTATTTTAGTATTGTTTATAATTCATATACTATTTATATTTTTAATTATCTTTTATTTTTATATTTTCAGTTTTAATAATTTTATGTGCTTTTGTCATATTTATTAGTTTTTATTTTTGTAATATTTCAATTTAGCATCAATTGATTTTATTTCAGTTTTAATTTAAAGCTGCAGTCCGTAAGTTTTGCCTCTTTGTCACCATCTCTGTTTGCAACCTGCAATTGCAGTGAAATGCGGAATTATTATCTGTGCATTATTATGTGCATTGCGCATCGGCACGGCTCCTCGACACAGATGAATCTAATGTTTGCGGTCAGTCACCACATCGGTGTGGATACTGTACTTCGGAATCACAGATTGTAGTCTTGAAGTATGACCAAAGTGGGAATTTTCACCGGAAAATGTCATCTGAACAAGTAAGTAACATGTCTGCCACTTTTGTTCTGACCAACTGAGGGGAAAAGGATTAGCCTACAATAAATTGCGCTGTCAATGGTGATTAAATCGATAAAACGATCGCTTAGCTCCTATCGCATCAAACCGTGCAAATTATTATTGTTGTTATACTTTGTTCTCAAATTGTTAATGTTAACAACACTAGCATTGCGTGACTGTATTTAGTGTGTATTAGCGTTACCTGTAGATTTCAATTTCTGTAGCCAATCCACAGTCCGAAGACTTTTGCTTTTGACTACGGGTGAATCTCCAGTTGTCACTGATGATTGTCTCATTTCAACCTTTCTGGATTACAATCTGCCATCAAAATGATAAGTTTATTTATTGCTACCAGTAGCATCCTATATGCATAGTCTAGCTGAGACTCCTTTCTTTCTGTAAAGATGAACTGCTGCATGCTCAAATTTCCCGCAGAAATCCACCAGTATAATTTTATTACAAAACATTATTACAAGCTTACTGTTATGAACCGAGCTAAGGTAAGGAGATAGTTTTGAACACTGGCTGGTTATGTGCTTGCTCAAAAATTGATTTTGGATCATTTTTAACCAAAAAAAGTTACGGACTGCAGCTTTAAGTCATTTTAGTACTTCAACTTCAACTTACTTTACTTCAGTTAGTTGCCAAGGCAAGATTTCTAATTTTCTTTTTCATTCTTTAAGTTCCAGCTTTATTTCAAATAAAGAAAATGATTTGTAATAGTTTTAGTAATCAATAACAACACTGCATTAAAAAGAGAAAGAAAGGGTCAGACTGTAGAGGAACAGAGGGCAAGAAAAGACACTGGAATGAGGAGAGGCCATATATGGGGCAGCTAACTAAAAATGGCAGTATGTAAATGTCAGAGTGTACAGTATGAACTCATGTTCTCTGTAAAACTAAGATTAGATCCGCTTTCTGACCATGTGCATCTCTCTGACTCACCCAGAGCTGAGCTCTGATCGATTCTTAATTAATGAGGGATGCTTTTTGTCTCGGTGGTGAACGGATGACAGCGCTGACGATAACTTGAAAGGTCTTTTCAAAGTGAAATGTGCGTTTTGCTCTCTGTCAATGTCTCTGCATCTGTGCTGAGCTGATACAGGAACTATTTCATCCTGTCATTTGCTCTCTACCTATTTAAAGATTATTTGACATGAGATTAATGAAATGAATGCTGTCATTCGGTTACACGCATGAGGTTGAAAGAATCAGTTTTCTGTCTCCGCAGTCACTCAGCTGCTGCTGCTATGGCGACTTTTATGATGGTTATTTTTGAAGAGGCTGTATAGAGTGTGTGTGAGAGAGAACGTGGCTGAGTGTGTGTGTGCTTTTTCATGCTGTCATTTCCTGTGTGTCTCTAAGAGCTGGTGATTCAGCGCAGCACCCTGAGCAACAAGAGAGGGAGAAAAAGTAAGAAAGAGGGGAAAAAAAGACTCTTGGCTTCCAAATTGAATCTCAGGTGTCTAGACGAGATCTTAGTGCCATCTGTGAATATCAGAAAGTGCAACCTTTTGCCGTTCGTCCTGCCGCAAAGAATTACACAAGCCTTAACACTGGCTGTCAACAGATGATGAACCCCAGCAAATGATGGACAGATTTTGCAATGCAGTGAAAAAAGGCACAGCGTGAACACTGTGGAGGAAAAGTGCTGGTGCTGAGTGCTTTGAAGCAAACACAACAGTGTCAAACTCCAGCTTGACTGTCTGCACTGAGAGGCTTTTTTTCCTGCTGGACTCTTTCGCCCGCAGCGCTTCTGCCCCCTCAAGGCTGCGTGTACTGATGTAGAAGAAAGGTTACTTCTCCATGACAAAATCAGTCCGTCCAAGTTTGACCTCAAACTCCCCGGTCAGTCAATGCTGACTTCTTTTTTTTTCTTTTTGACTTTTTTTGCATTTTTGTGGGGTCTGATCTTGTCCTTTGCTAAAGGAAATCTTTCTAAACAGATGCAGTATTATTTCAATGTGGGATAAGTGCACTTGATCCAAAATATTAAAGAAACAGTTCACCCAAAAATGTAAAATTCTTGTTGCTCCAAACCTGTATGCATTTCTTTCTTCTGTGCAATGCATGAGAATATATTTTTAAAAATGTCTTTTTCTCTCCGTACAATGAAAGTCCGTGAGGTCCAGTGTTGTTTTGGACCTCACTTACTTTTATTGTATTGCAATAAAAGCAGTTGAAACATTCTCCAAAATCTCATCTTTTGTGTTCCACAGAGAAAAGAAAGACATGAGGTTCAGTAAACAGATTTTTTTTGTGTGTGTGAACTGTCTCTTTAAATCTTTTTGTTTAAAGGAACCCCAAGATGTTTAGTAGATATGTGAATGTAATACAATAAATACAGTGTTAACAACAGACATACAGTAAGGAACAGGGACAGAGAGAGAAGAGAAAAAATGCCAAACCAGATGTAGGCTAATGTATGGAAAGACCTTGGCCCAGTAACGATGGAGTTCCCACCTACATGCCAGCGCGCGCCTCCTGAGGCACTTGACTGAGCCAGTTACACACTCAACTACCTCAGCTACCATTCACTCACCAACACAAAAACAGCTGCAAATGTTAGTTTTCACTACATGCCAGTCTTCTAAATGACTCTGGAGGTTTACAATTCACAACGGACCACAAACAACTCTCAAACGTGCTATGATTAATGTTCCGCTCATATTAACATAACATGCGATGAGCTCACAGACCTGCTGGAATTTTGTAACACGGTCGACGCACAACCATAAACACATACCCGTTCGTTTTCTGTAACTTCTGTCAGTAACACTTGACAAAAGTTCAAATGTGTTTCGACTGTCACGCATTAGTTGAGAACAGTAAAGGACAATGAAAACAGACTGAAGAAACGTGTACTCACCCTGCCCGTGCGCGTGGTGCCGACGAGTATGCAGCGAGCGCGCAGGCACAAGCCTCACACCAGGGGTGCCTGGCAAAATATCCGCGCTCTCTCTCTCTCTCTCTCTCCCTCTCCCTCACTCGTCTCTCCCTCCCTCTTTCTTTCTCTCTCTTACGTGCGTATTTCCCACTGATACCCCGTTATCTTCTCCTCCCTCACATCTTCACGCTTACCATCCCCGTTTTTATATCAGCAAAACGAAAGAGAGCGAAAGCAACGCAGATAATGTGCGTGTGAATATGTAGTAGTAGGGCTTGTGTTAGTAATGCGCAATGGAAAATGTACTTTTGCAGTTGGTATGGATGGATGGAAAGATATTTTTCTAGCTTGAAGCTTATGTTTGGTGTTAGTGTGTTTGACTGGGAAAAGACGTTTTGAAAATCATTTATGGTTACAAATGCATAGTATATTGATATGGTAGCTGTGAGCAAACATTCTTCCAGTAACGTTAATAAAACATTCGTTCAATGTTATCTGGTCTTTAATAATGTTTTTAAGAAGTTAGCACAAAAGGTTAGGCTCGTTCGTGAAACGTTTTTACCTGAAACATTTAGTTAGATGTTCGTCTGTACCTATGCAGTCATATGACACTAACTTTCAGTTCATCTTTAAAATTGTGTGTGAATGATTTTGGTGTGTCTGTAAAAGTGTTGACCTGCCAAATTTCAACATTCTCCTTTATGTAAAGAGACTTTAGTAAATTAGTTTAAGTATGGAGGGAAAGACATTTTAGTCAATAGTGTTTTGTGAGAAGACAGTCAGTCAGAGAGCAGCATAATTTACAGTAAATGAGTGAGTCAGAAAAGGAGACACAGGACATATTAGTGCAATTTTCCCTGACAATTGGTCAGAATTCAAAGGGATGTATTTGCAGCTGCAGCTACTGAATCTTTGTTGGATTTAACAAAAGTGCATAATTTCTTCGGAAACTCTAGATTAGAGATGCATGATTTCTAGGGTGTTTTCTTAGAAGAAACATCTGAGAAGCAGCCGACATAAGCAGAAGTCTGTCTGAGAGAACTAATTGAGATATTAAAGAAATTAGCATTTTTTTTTTATCGGCAAAGAGTTTAAATTCAGAAGAATGCACCTATAAGCGCTCACATTTGTCATCATCCATGTTCGACTCAAGCCTATAATCTCATCCTTTCTCAGTTTTTTCTCTGTTAGTCCCATTATACTTTAGTGTATGTATTTTTAGACATGATATCAATAGCATGGTACACTCTGACCTCAAGAAGTGAAGGAGGGAAAGAGAGACACAGAGAGATAGAGATCTAAATTATATACAATAACACATGACAATCAGACATTTCTGAAAGCACTTTATTTCTTTTAAATTCTTTCAGATGCTGGAAATCTTGAGTTCAAGAAAAGAAGATGAGGTCATAGAACTAAAAAGAAAGTCATACTGGGGCATTCAAAAAGAGGAGTGACGGAGATGAAGACAGTTACAGTAAGGAGGTTAGGGTAGTTTTTAATAGGCAGGGTATCTAAGGGTATCTTGTTATATCACTCAAGCCCATTGGGACGACACCGAGGGAGCGATGAGTGGAGAGAGAAAGTGTTGAGATTGAGAGACGTGTGTAAAGGTCTGCCGTCTCATCAGCACGAACACAGACGCCAGAGACGTGACCAGTGAGACGAGGCCAAACGGGTGACTGATGGAGTGAACACACACACACAAAAAAGGTTGGTTTAATCATATTTTATTTTCACACTTTGAAAACACAAAACAACTCAATACAAAATTATTGTGCAATGGTTCTATCTATCCATCTATCTATCTGTGCATTTAAACAAATCATTTTTGATACTGAGGTTTAACTGTTTATTGTGATTGGAAACACATGGACATTGTAAACAGCATAATTACAACAATACATGGAATTTTCACTAATCAGTACATTAATATTTAAGCATTTTTTAATCCAATGTTTGTTTGCGTAGATCAGACTTTAGTTCCAAACCCAAATCAAACACCGCTGCTAAGTGGTTGGGTTCAACAGAAAGTTACAGGCAGGTGTGATGTAAATGGAACTACATCTGCAAAAATGTATTGTAGATCTCCAGGAGCACCCTGGTTTACAAAGTATCCCATTTACAAAATCATGAGATCAGCAACCCTGGGATAAAATAAAAGGCTGGGGAAATCTGACTATGACCAGGCAGTAATCAGTAAATTTTGCCTTGTTACAAATTCCAGGGATAATGGACATGTTACCAAAAATTATTATTTTTTTAATTAGTAAATTAATTTCAATTATCTTCATCCTACCTTCACACATCTGCTTTCACCTAACCTGTCACTCCTCCTGTCCTTTCCCACGTCCTACTTTTCTGTTGGCAGTTTTTTTGACGTCAGTGCAACGTTCAAGTTGTTTAGTTGGGCAGTTTGGGCACAGTGTGCAGCCTCAGGTCTTTCCAGGTCAGACATCATGAATTTCACTATGCAGGACATGCTGATCTCTGAGACCTCATAGTGTCTAAATAACCACATTCATATAGTACCCGCTTCAGCCAAATAAGCACAACACCAATTAATTCATCCATAAAAGCAAGAATTCAAAGGCTGATTTGAGACCAATTTGGCAATATAATAAGTAATACTTAAAGGGTTAGTTCACACAAAAATGAAAATTGTGTCATTAATTACTCACCCTCATATCGTTCTAATCCCATAAGATCTTCGTTCATCTTCGGAACACAAATTAAGATATTTTTGATAAAATCCGATGGCTCAGCATTGAGAGCAAATTCATTTACACTTTCAAATGCCCAGAAAGGTACTAGAGTTATATTTAAAACAGTTCATGTGACTACAGTCAAGTGATTTCAGTAAACAAGGCTTCATTACGTCATAAGTGTTTCGAAATTTCAAAGGTTCACGTGACTTTGGTAGTTTGATACGCGCTCCGAACCACTGATTCGAAACAAAAGATTCGTAAAGCTTCATGAAGCAGTTTTGAAATCGGCCATCACTAGATATTGTTGAATAAAGTCGTTATTTTGTTATTTTGTCGCTTCATAACATTAAGGTTGAACCACTGTAGTCACATGAACTGTTTTAAATATGTCTTTAGTAGCTTT
Source organism: Anabarilius grahami (assembly GCA_003731715.1). Taxonomy (NCBI): domain Eukaryota; kingdom Metazoa; phylum Chordata; class Actinopteri; order Cypriniformes; family Xenocyprididae; genus Anabarilius; species Anabarilius grahami. The sequence continues at coordinate 3,218,724 of RJVU01072388.1, read as the reverse complement.
CTGGGCATTGAAAGTGTTAATTAACTTGCTGGCAATGGAGGCCTCACTGAGCCATCGGATTTCATCAAAAATATCTTAATTTGTGTTCAGAAGATGGGTGTGGAACGACATGAGGGTGAGTAATTAATGACAGAATTTTCATTTTTGGGTGAACTAGAATACTATGCACTATAAATAAATAAATATTTGGTTGATAACAGTTGGGGCAGCTTTTTCTTGACACTAGAGGTTTCAAAACATTATGATGACATGGTCATTTTTTATTTTATGCTGATGTAAAAATGATGTTCATAGAAAATTTCTATTATTTATTCTGAATAAACATTAACATGTATACTTTATAATACACTGCACACTTTATATAGATATGCATATAAATATATGGAATAAATCATAAATATCTAAATTAGCATTTTTAATAAAGTCATTTGTTTCAATAACATGGGAACAAGGATCCCAATAACTTATTTTTGTAAAATACTAAGATGATGCCAACATTTATAATCTGTATAGAATCATATTTGGATTGAATTCTGATGCATCTACAAATACAGTAACATTCATGTCACAAACAAGTAGTTTATATGCTGAAGCATTAATCATTTTTTGCATCTAGCTGTCATGTGTGTGACTTCTAAATCATAATACTGAGCTTCTATACCAGTTGTCAGATGCTAAAAGGATGACCAGCGTTTGCTCACCTGTCTACACTTATTTGGTTAACTAAACCAAACCAGAGCAAACAGGATCTCACACAAAGACTGAGTTTGATCAGATATTAAATAATCAGCTTGAAGTGAACTTTAAAACATGGGGTAAATCATGTTCATGCTGGTTTCTATGGTGCAGTCAGTTATAATTAGGTCATGGCAACTACTAGTAGCATCCAAAAGGATATCCAATAAGATCCTATTGTCCAATGAGATAATGGCATGAATGCATGACCCTTTAATAATTCAGGCTGATGCTCTCAGAGTGGACTGGCTAAATATTATTAATGCTTAGTTTTTTTTACTGTAAAGATCATTAAAATCAGTGTAGTGTTGTTTTAGAAGGTAATGTTTGGTCTAATTGAGACAGACTCCTATTGTAAGCAAGCTAAAGCCAGATTACACAATGATTTTTTTGGTAACTGTAGTTTAAATCATGAACAGGAGCTGAAAAAAGTCACAAGATGGTTGGTGAGGATCGATTAAGGTTTTCTCAGACAGCTGTGAGGGGTGAGGGCGGAAATTCCGGGTTTATGTAGGAGAAGCCTTGAAATTCCTCTTGACTTATGGCAGCGAGAACATCCGGGTCAGAGGGCGTGAGGGCAGAGGGGGCGGATGTGAAAAACTTATCAAAGTTCTCTCCTTTTTTGCCTCCCTGTGAGAATGAAACACACACACAAAATCAATTGGGTTAAGTTTATATCTATTAAATATCAAGCAGATTGAGTGGATGCTGTTGACGTTAGTCCAGCGCTGTGAACGCACTTATTTGCTGTGCTCACATACATTCACACAGCATAATAATAACCGCATAGATTAGCATGAGTAATATGGGCAAAGAGCTACAGGCAATGAGGGTCAGGCTTATTTTGGTTCTGCCATCTTTATAAGAAAAAAAGAACACTAGTAAATATGAAAGCACACATACACAGATGCATGCTGAAAATAATAAGGAAGAGCAGGCAGAGCACATTAATACATTTCCAGTTATATGGTTACTGGTTTAAAATAGCAAAAATAAACTGGCACACATACACAATTACACAAACTTTTTAAGAAAATGAGGACATTGCACAACTTCTATTGTTTCTTATAATAAATGAATTATGATTAATATTTTAATTATAATTACTACAAACAAGCAAATTCTATACCCCTAAAAATTATTTGCAGTAAAAATATATAAATGTATAAAATAGATAACTATAAAT
>RJVU01072388.1:3197968-3216680 GCA_003731715.1 Anabarilius grahami | reverse complement strand
AATTAAAACTATTCCACTAAAGAAAACATATTTTTTAGCTAAAAAAATTATCCATCCATCCATCAAACAAACAAACAAAACCGGATAATGTACTAACAGAAAATTATCCAGTAATTTTACAGACATTTCCGTTAACCCTAAAACACAACACAATGAAGTGCAAAATACAGGTAAAACACCTGTAAAAATTAAATACGGAAAATTCCATCAAATTAATACAGTACATTGTGCCCTATTTTTACGGATTTTTTATAGTGTGCATCCATCCATCCTTAATTTATGAATAAATCCCCATAAATCCCCCCTAAGGGAAGTTTTGATAACCTTAGATAATGAAAATAGAAATTGAACCCATGTGCACATTTGTTTTTTCTAACATGGTGAGGAGTTTCCATTTACTTCTATTGTTTTTATTTAGCTAATGATTTCTACCCCTAAACCTGACCATCACAAAAAGCTTTTTGCATTTTTCCATATTCATTAGGACATAATTTAGCATGTTTATTAGCCCATACGTTTTTGTGGGGACATTTATGGGGTAAACCCTGACCCACACACAGAGACAAGTGTTGCGATAGTTGATACTGACACTTCTGGGTTTGAAGGGAGGCTGTATCTCCAGTCTCTCCAGCCGGTCCCAGTCTATCCAGCGGAAAAAAGGATGCTCCCGCAGCTCTCTCTCTGCATCCTCTCCTCCACCCAAACGCTTAGCAGGGTTCTTGGTGAGGAGCTGGGGGAGAAACAGATGGAGAAATTAAGTAAGAAAAACAAAAAGGATGGAAATACACTTGTTGTCTAATTTAAGTCACATTTTTTGGAGGTAATGTTAGTATTAAAGATGGAATAGATTGTGCTTTGCGTGCACTGTGAGCTAAGTACGTAGGCAGCAGAGATGAAAGAACAGGAAGTAGATTACCCCTTTGCAGATGGCCACAGCCTCCCGAGAGAGACTCTTAGGATATGAAACGCTCTGTTCCATGATGGACTGAAACAGCTCCTCCTCATCTATGCCATCAAAAGGAGGCTGATGAAAAGAGTGAGACAGAGGGAGAGGGTGCCGGGGATGAAGATCTATTGAGGAAAGGACAAAATTAAAGTTCAAGGAAGAAGAGGATGAAGAATTACCTGCCCAGCCAGCATCTCATAAAGGAGAACTCCATATGACCACCAGTCCACTGCTTTACCATATGGCTGATAAGCCACAATCTGAAAACAATAGTTTTTTAGTCTAGATTTATCAAAATGTTAATTGAGAATGGCTTTTGAATTCCAGCTGAACTCAAACAGCTGATGTAGAATTCTCATTTGAATTCAAATGAGATTCAGTACATAACTGTATAAGTGTAGTATGAATTACCAATAAATATGCTATCTTGTACAAATTATATGTGGTATTTCTCAAAACATTAAATGATATTAAAATGTGATAATTTATATTCGTATTCTAAATTTTTTATTTATATAAAATATGCAATATCATTAAAATGTGTAATTTTTTTAAATTAATAAAATAAAACTACACTACAATTCAAAAGGTTGGAGTCAATAACATTTTTTTTTTTAATTGTTTGGAAAGAAATTAATACTTTTATTCAGCAAGGATTCATTAAATTGATCAAAAGTGACAATAAAGACATTTAAAATGTCACAAAAGATTTATATATTTTAAATAAAAGCTGTTTTGATATTTCTATTAATCCAAGAAACCTGAAAAAATGCATCATGGTTTCCACAAAAATATTAAGCAGCACAACTTCAATATTGATAATAATAAGAAATTTTTCTTTAGCACCAAATCAGCATATTAGAATGATTTCTGAAGGATCATGTGACACTGAAGACTGGAGTAATGATTCTGAAAATTCAGCTTTACCATCACAGGAATAAATTAAATTTTAAAACATACTAAAATAGTAATAAATCATAATAATATTTCACAATACTACAATTTTTTTAAATTAATTTAAAAAATAAATAAATTCAGTGTTAATGAGCTTCAGAGTCTTCTTCTAAAAACATTTAAAAATCGCCACAACCCCAAACTTTTGAATGGTAGTGCAAGTATTTCATTATACATAATTTTAATATTACATATTTAATAAATTATACTTCACAGAATACTCTTTAAAATGGAGCCAAACAAAAAAGCAGGATGGCAAGATGGAAACGCACTAGGTAAGTTCTGGTAATTTTGTTCCTCTGTTGTCTGATTGTGTTGAATTTTTTTGAATTGCAATTCAGTAAATTCTACTTCCCATCATTGCAATTAAAATTCCAATTCAACATCCTGTGGAACATGACCAGTTGAACTCACATTCCAACTTATAAACTGAAAAAGAGCCAAAACTCTGAAGTTTGCCCGTCCCTGCTAAATGCTTCATAAATCCATAATGTTATATTCTCAAAATCATATCAATTAGAAATATCCCCCTTACAGAGTTGCTATTACAGGCCTCTCAATGTGCAGATAAGCTCATAAAAATCATATTAAAGATAATTACACAATAAATATGCTAGTGTCTCTGTGTCAGCCGTGAGTGTGTGTCACAGCGTGAGAAAGAGAGATTAATTTCCTTGCCTGCAGGGACACATATTGCATCTTTTCAAAATGACAGGGACACAAAGATCAATGGCTTTTTCTTTTCTTTTTTTTTCTTTTTTACATAATGTGATCAATGTGAGCCAGTTTAACTGCTGGGTTAATACAGTACTGACGCATACTGGACTTCGGTAGACCCACATTCGCGTTTATCGCCTTACCATCAAACAGCAAAACACAAACATTAACGATTTAGCACATACATCACTCGAGTGGGACGTCCATCATGTCGCCGTGTAGTAAACACCGCAGTGAACCTAAATGAAATCACACACAGAGACACGCAAAAGCACACATACAGGCAGACATGTGCTGACTGCGCACATCCACTGAGTGTTAATGTAAACAGAGCCACGGTCATGAAGAAGAGAAGATGAATCAGACGACAGGAGAAGGATGGAGACGGACAAAGGGAAACCTCAGGTGCGATGTAATCGGGTGTGCCACAGAAGGTGCGAGTGGTGTCCCCTTCCATCATGCCTTCCCTACACATCCCAAAGTCTGCTATCTTTATGTGTCCTTCACTGTCCAGCAGGACATTGTCCAGCTTTAGATCTCTGCGGATCAGAGAGAGAAAGAGAAAGCGAGAGAATATTAAACGACTGTAACATATGGTGCGCTTGAGTAAAGAGATTCTCATCATGTCTCGTACCTGTATATGATGCCTTTGTTGTGCAGGAAGAACAGACCCACCGCTATCTCAGCTGCATAGAACCTGCCAACATGAAAATCTCTCCATTAAACACACATTCTGCCACTGCAGGGCAGAATGACAGAATGATGCTGAACAGGTGAATATAGAGACAGAATAAACAGAGAAAAAGCAAGCAGGATTAAGATAAAAAGTTAAAGAAGAGAAGTGCCAAACTCACGCTGCATGTGGTTCTTTAAACTTGCCAACAATTTGGATGTGAAACATAAGATCACCGCCATTCACATATTCCATGACGTAATACAGACGATCCTACAACACAAAACTGATTATTAGTAATCAGCAGATATGCAGCTTCATAATACTAATAGGAACTAAAAATGAATCATCAATCAATTCACTTGTTCTCATGCTATACAAGTAAATAATACAGCAAATGCCATAGCATATTAGCAATCAGTCAAATTAAAAGATAAATGTTCATAAATGCATGAATACAAACACAATTAAAGGATTAGTCCACTTTCAAATAAAATTTTCCTGATAATTTACTCACCCCCATGTCATCCAAGATGTTCATGTCTTTCTTTCTTCAGTCAAAAAGAAATGAAGGCTTTTGATGAAAACATTCCAGGATTATTGTCCTTATAATGGACTTCAATGGCCTCCAAACGATCAAAATTACAGTTTCAGTGCAGCTGTATGTCCTACGCCTTCCCTATTCTACTTACGGAAAAAAAACTAAACTGCTGCTGCGTTTGTTCCGTAAGTTGAATAGGGAAGGCGTAGGACATACAGCGTAAGCTTTTTGAAGAAAACGGAAAGCGGAAGCACGGCGATCCTTTGTGTTTATAAAGCATATACAGTTGTATTTTTTTCGAAAATGACCGATCGTTTCTCTAGATAAGACCCTTATTCCTCGTCTGGTATTGTTTAAAGTCCTTTGAAGCTACACTGAAACTGTAATTTTGACCTTCAACCGTTTGGAGGCCATTGAAGTCCATTATAAGGAGAATAATCCTGGAATGTTTTCATCAAAAACCTTAATTTCTTTTCGACTGACGAAAGAAAGACATCAATATCTTGGATGACATGGGGGTGAGTAAATTATCAGGAAAATCTTATTTGAAAGTGGACTAATCCTTTAAGACCTTGTGATCACACAATGGCTAATATAATATAATATCATAATTTAGAGAAACTATATTTACATTAAATATATGTGTAAAGTGTCAAAATTAAAGTATCTGGTAAAAATATGTAGTTTTTACATTTAGTTGAACTTAAAGCATTATAAAAGAATAAACAAAACTTTCTTTCTAGCTTATGAAAGGCTGATGAAATTGTCTACTGAAACCAGTGTACCTGATTATATATACACACACATGCGGCACAACTGTTTTCAACATTGATAATAATAAGAAATGTTACTTGAGCACCAAATCAGCATATTAGAATGATTTCTGGAGGATCATGTGACACTTAAAGGGTTAGTTCACTAAAAAATAAAAATTCTGTCATTAATTACTCACCCTCATGTCATTCCACACCCGTAAGACCTTCGTTCATCTTCGGAACACAAGTTAAGATATTTTTAATAAAATCCGATGGCTCAGTGAGGCCTCCATTGCCAGCAAGATAATTAACACTTTCAGATGCCCAGAAAGCTACTAAAGACATATTTAAAACAGTTCATGTGACTACACTCTAAAAAATGCTGGGTTAAAAACAACCCAAGTTGGGTTGAAAATGGACAAACCCAGCGATTGGGTTGTTTTGACCCAGCAGTTGGGTTAAATGTTTGCCCAACCTGCTGGGTAGTTTTATTTAACCCAACAATTGTTTACAAATGACTATATGTCTGGCTTAAAATGAACCCAAAATAGGTTGGAAATTAAAAATCAGACTCATAATTACTAGAGGCAACAATAATAATCAAAAAGATGAACATTTATTAATAAGCAATTTAATAAATGTTTATTGTTTAAATATTATTCAAAAAAAGTATTAATAAATGTTTGTTTATTAAACATATTAATAAAATGTTAATTTCCAACATATTTTGGGTTCATTTTAAGCAAGAAATACAATAATTTTTAAACAATATTTGGGTTAAATAAAACTACCCAGCAGGTTGGGCAAACATTTAACCCAGCCGCTGGGTTAAAACAACCCAATCGCTGGGTTTGTCCATTTTCAACCCAACTTGGGTTGTTTTTAACCCAGCATTTTTTAGAGTGTACAGTGGTTCAACCTTAATATTATAAAGCGACAAGAATACCTTTTGTGCGGCAAAAAAAAACAAAAAAAAACACTTTATTCAACAATATCTAGTGATGGGCGATTTCAAAACACTGCTTTGAAGCTTTACGAATCTTTTGTTTTGAATCAATGGTTCGGAGCGTATATCAAACTGTCAAAGTCACGTGATTTCAGTAAACAAGGGTTTGTTACATCATAAGCGTTTCGAAATTTCAATGGTTCACCACTGGGGGGCGTGACTTAGGCAGTTTAATACGCTCCGAACCACTTATTCGAAACAAAAGATTCATAAAGCTTAAAAGCTTCATGAAGCAGTGTTTTGAAATCACCCATCACTAGATATTGTTGAATAAAGTCGTTATTTTGTTTTTTTGGCACACAAAAAGTATTGTCATTGCTTCATAACATTAAGGTTGAACCACTGTAGTCACATGTTTTAAATATATCTTTAGTAGCTTTCTGGACATCTGAAAGTTCAAAAATATCTTAATTTGTGTTCCGAAGAAGAACGAAGGTCTTACTGGTGTGGAACGACATAAGGGTGAGTAATTAATAACAGAATTTTCATTTTTGGGTGAACTAACCTTTTAAGATGCTGAAGATTCAGCTTTACCATCACAGGAATAAATTACATTAAAAAATATATTAAAATGGAAAACATTAAATTCTAATAACATTTCACAGTATTACTGTTTTACTGTATTGTTGATCAAATAAATGCAGCCTTGGTGAGTATAAGAGACTTCTTTCAAAAACATAAAAAAATAAATAATACTAATTGTACTTTACACAACCTGAATTACACAAACTCTGTTGTAAGTTGTAAGACCAGCAAGTTTTCTCTGTTGCTTCAGTATTTGTCACCTACAGTCAAGACAAGATAACAGCCCACTTTATCTACAGAGGCATCTGACTACAGCATCTGGTGTCTGTAGGACTTGAACTTCTGATCAGTGGGATGCTGCATTTTTCCACTGGGCAACTGATTGCTTTGACTCTATTTTTCTATTTCATGTACTTGATACAATGAGACAGTTTAAATACACAAAGAGGTCATTACTAAACAGTCACATTGAGTGTCTGTTACAAATTCAATCGACGGGGGTAAAAAACAAGCGATTTACAAAGAGTAATTCAAACCTTCACAAACCATTAAAGCCGGACATAAACACACACACTCACTCCTCTTTTTCTCTCTTTCAGTACAGCAGCTGCCAATGTATTTCATTAGGCTGATTGCCACTTTGCAATACGTGTCTGCTGAAAGAGGTCAGACAATTAGCACTATGAAAAGTCATTTTTCAAAGCAAAATGAGACAACTAACATTGCAAAAAGGCTCTCCAGATTCATTAGTTAGAAAAATTATTTATCTTGTCAAAGTGAATTGTGGCAAAATGATCAACGAATCACCTTTTATTATGCAGGTTGTTCCAGGTTGCCAGTTTAGGACTCACATAACAGCATTCCAAGAATATAATTAATACATTGTCAATAGCTTCTGCTATTTTGTTCATCCATTGTTCATGCTGACATTTTATAAACACTGTTAGTCAAAATTGTAACAACAATGTGTTCTTGTTACTCTTCTCCCTCTAGGACTGCTAACAGCCTTGTTCAGGGCAAATTAATGTAATATTTTGGTGCCTATCTAGGCCAATGCTAACAACCATTTAATGAGGTAAAAGAAGAATAGTAACCATGATGCTTTCATTTTTACTATGATTAAACAGCTTTAATCCACATATAACACAATCATTAATCTGCTGTAGGAAACTCAGTAAAGGTGCAGTAATTTTTTTTCCCCATTTAAACAAAAAAAAAAAAACATTTTACACGTAAAGAAATAAATAGTTATTTTGAAGAATATTTAAAATGATGTACACTCACATGTGGGGAAGAAAACAGGCATATCAACAGCCTAATAAAAGCCATTTCTTTTACATGGAGTGGGTGGACTCATGGGGGCGCCCATTTTGAGATCACATGACCAGTTGAATATTTAGATGTGCTCAGGACATGTTGTAATTATTGTAGTTACCAGATGACAACACATACATTCTACTTGTGGATGTTCATGTTCTCGGACTCAGAATTATAAGTTTTTACGGCAACACTATTGACGGCAAAATTAACTGTATAATTTGAGTAATCAATAGACAAAACCACAATTTAATAAGTAAGATATTAGTTATCTAAATCTGTGTTAACATAAAACTGTATTGTATGTCTTCTGTTTATTTTCAAATGAATCTTGCATTATTAACACATTAACAATAATGTAAATTATAGTAATCATTAAACAGAAATATTATGTGGCAACTACTTAACTACATTTTACTGCTGAAGCCACCACCATTTTGAATGTTTCCACATGATGTTGCAGTTTACAAATTGTAATTAAGAGTTTTATAAGGACGTGAATGCTTTTTGCAAGGAATATCTTAATTACGGTAATTCCAAAATGCAGTGAATGTCATGCTTTGCTTTATCTTGGTAACTCCCCTGTTATTAGACACTTTCACATGCAGAATGGCATCAGTACCTGAAAACTTCAGTGTGATGGTGGTGCATCCGCTCCACTAGGTGTCAGTATACTATCAACCAGCACAAAACAAACAAAAAATTACTGCATTCATCTTTACAAATAGCTAGTCGTTGACCTGGGAGGCCACATGTGGACATGAAGGACCCACAAAATGTCAGTACTCATGTTCCAGCTGTGCAAGGCCAAAAAAGTAATTAAAAAAAATCGCCCTGAAGGTGAAGAGCACATCTGTTCCATCACTAAGGGACGAATGACATTTCAGCCCATATATATTTCATAATTTACAAATGTGCATGCATATGCATGTATAAACCTCATTCCCAGGCTCCCACTTTCTATAAATCATTAACCATTCACACAAGCTCTCACACACAACGATGAACACACAGACCTCAGTCTGAAAGGCGCAGTAGAGGGTTGTCAGGAAGTAAGGTCGCCCAGCGAGGCCCAGCACTCTTCTCTCCACCATGGCGCTCTCCGTGTCCTCATCCTGAAACAGCACATCTTTCTTCAACACCTTCACCGCAAACAAGCGCTCACTGCCCCTCTCCTCTGCCAACAGGACCTGCGGGATGACAAGGAAACCTCATGTTAACACTTCTTGAACATTAATAATTAAGAGTTCATCATCTTCTGCACACATTCCTCCAGCAGCAACTCAATTAAGCAAACACAAAATGACTGCAGAAAACATAATTCAAAGTGAGTTTAACATGCATAAGGGAACATTACCTCAAATCAAACAAAAAAAAATGAACAGAAGTTCTTTCATTTCATTTACTTGTATGATCCTGTTCTCTTCATGTCTTTTTCCCTATGCTTTGTGTCATTTTTCTATCTCTGGGTCCCAGGTTTCTCTCCTCTGCACTTCTCTTTAATCTATTCCCTCGTTTTTATCCTTTCTTTAGCACGGTTCTGCGCCCTGGAGGATGTACTGTCTACTGAGTATAACCCTGGCCTCTTATATAACCAAATATCTTGTGAGCACACACACACACACACATAAGTGTACGCACATGTGTATGCAGACCAGAAACACACGTACACATCATCTACTCTAAAAATTTTAATATAAATGAGCACAACCACAAGGGCAAACAAACATTCCTCCACACGCTCAAACAAAAGAGTGCAAAATGCACACACACACTCCCATGTCATTCTTCCTCAGGGATCAGACAGCTCAGAGTCCTTCACTTGTGTGCTCTGCACTGACACACGACAACAGAATTTAGATTATGTTCAGCACAGACAGAGGAACAGTGCTTTGTTCGACCAAAACAAGGCATTCGCTCTGAAATATTCCAACATCCCCTGGGTTGCTTGTAAACACGCAACCCCACCAGGTTTTTCTCACAAATTGCACTTTATTTATCACTTAACGGGATTGGCTGAACACAGAAATGACCATGTGCCTATGTATCTACAGGTATTTTAAGGTGAATGAGGTACGAATCTCACTGGGCCTTGAGTTAGAGCTTTTGCTTCCTCGAGGAAGTGAGGCAGAGCCACAGCTGCAAATTTTAGATAGGGAAATCAGCCCCCTCCTCTTGCAGCTGGGACCAGAAAAGCTAACGTTTCCCCTTCTGCCTGAATTAGCAGCAGCAGCCCAGGAACGAATGAGACAAGGGCCTAATTCAGTTCCAAGGACGCCGTACCCTTCACACTCCTTATTGCATCTACAGGGAACATAGAAGTAGAAGTGTTTGTTGATGGGTGAGTGCAGTCTCATGTAGCCTGACTTTCCGCATAAAAATATGGTCTGCTTTGCAGCCGATTCTGTCCCAAAACCACCTACTTAGACTGAAGCCCAAAGTATACTTCAGTTTTGATGCACAAAACTTTAGTTTTTATAGCTAAAGCCTTTCAAAGTATATGACATTTGGAACACAGGCGCTTCAAACGTGTGCTAGAAAGCTTCATCCTTATCCAGTGTTTGCACTGTTTCTCTCCAGAAGAGAGAAAATGTCTTTGTACTCATTTAAACCAGAGTTGCTGGTTATCTCTTAATTGCCTCACACAGGCTCTTGTCAATGCAGCTGTCTATTGTGGTTGCCATCTCCAGAAGTTTGTGAGCCGGGCCAGTTCTGCCACCTTGAGGAAAAACTAATTAGCGCAAAAAAAATTGCATGTGCGAACTGAGCATACAGAGTTTGTTTTTTATGCCCTTCCCTCGCTAACTTCCCTCAGTCTCGTTGACTCGGATGTACGTCATTGCTTACGTTGCATGAGTACCCACTACTGGCGGAACCCTTGCAATGGGCTGAACTGGAACGTCCTAAGCCCTTGATCAATTGGAATCTGCTATGGAGTTTATTTATTATTTACATTTTTTTCGCATTACGAAACTGTTTAATGCTGCATTCTGTAAGTATATATGTGTGTTTGGGTTGTTAAAAAAATTATTAATATATCATAGAGTTGTTTGTGGTGGGGTAAATTAAATGCGATATGCAGTGACGTCACAATCGTGTTGCATTGTGGTATATGGAGCTGCCTGAAGTGTACATATGAAGTACGGTCAAAATTGAGGGAGCGAGGGTCTGTCCATATAAACTTCCCTTGTCCACTTCACGAAGTGGAACGCACTTCGAAATGGCGGCAGGGATTCACCCGAGGGGAAGTGCTTAGGGAAGTTCGCGAGTGCATGTCTAAAAGTGGAGTGGAATGCAGCCAGAGTATTCGTGATTAGAAAAATCTGGCTGTGTGAATACTATGCTGATGATGAATTTTACATCACGCGCACTGCACGCATAACCGTACACAGAAAAACTTAAGTAAACTTCAGTTTTGACAGCCGAATGCATAGCCTTTCAATTTGTACTCCAGTGTACACTGTTGAGTTCAGGCCTGTTTTTGTGTCTGTGGACAACAGCAAATGTGCAAGTGATTTGAGAGCTTAAAAACAAGGGGCCATAAGCGGGCATCGGTCAAATGTATTTATCCACGCTCAAGGGGGGGTGACACTACACTTTTTGTTCTATTGACTCTCATGCGATTGTGGGAAACCGGAAATGCAAACTCAAGTAAAGTAGTTTCAGATTTCGTTTGGTGAACTCTGTCCTTAAAATTCATATTGTGCGAAGATATGTGACCAATAGAACACTGTCAGAGAAAATGTCAAAAAATTGCACCTTTAGGGGTACACTTTTGCAGTACACTTTAAAGGACAATTTTGAACCTTATCTACCCCTAAAATGTGCATTTAGTACTTAGAGTAGTTATATGTACCCTTAAGATACTAATATGAACTTTTAAAAGTAAATAAGGAACAAAGATGTCCCTTTAAGGGTACTGTATTGTTTTTAAAAAAAGACGCCACAGAATATCATGTCAAGCCCAGCCCAGGTGACAAAAAGTAACGCGAAAGTAATGTAACACATTAAGACTTTTTCCATAAAAAGTAACTATGTAATGCAATTAGTCACTTTTTTTTTCCAGGAGTAATGCAATACTGTAACGCATTACTTTTAAAAGTAGTGTTTCACCCTATGCAGAAATAGACAGAAGTCAGTCACCGAGCACCGCAACCGAAACAGAAGCCACCTTTTACAGTTCTCCTTCTTCCCTGAGCTACTAACCGTGTTAAAACTATCAACACAAAATCAGCAGTCAGGTGGTACAAGTCAGTGCTCTGTAAGTTGTTTACATTCATTATTATTGTAATGTTATGTGCTTTGAGACATGAGGTAATTTAACACGTCTCTTGTGATGCTTTGCAGACTCTGCTCTGCTGTGGCTGTGTGCATTCATGAGTTTTAGAGGAGGCGTGGCTTTGGACAGCGCTCTGAAGGGAGGGTGGGATCTTTATGCTTTCAAAGCTAGTTTGCTATTGCTAGCCTCTCTGAAAATTACCTACCCTACCTTTAAAAAACATTCATTGTTTCAACTTAGTACCTTGTAAACATAATTTGTTTACAGACAAACCAATTTTAAAAAACAAAAAAACTCTGTCATTACTTTTGGACAACAACCCAAAACAACCCAGACAGACTGAAACTTGTTGATCATAGTCAGCGCTTGCCATTTTGGTGCATCAGACGGTCAGTGAACGGAGTAGGCGGTTCGTGGGAGTGCTGTCTGAGTCTGAGTCTAGAGAGTTTGCTTGAAAGATTTCTGGTCCTTTGACAACCAGGAAAGCAATACAACTATTTATTACACATACAACGGTGTCCAAAAGTCTGAGTTAAAAGTTGAACTGAAAAATGAACATGAATTGGTATTTGGTGTTCATTTGCTGTAGTGGCAGCATGCACTTTTTAGCATTTCTTTGTTTCCCATTTTTCAAAAACCTGAAACTTTGTTTATTTCCAGGCTTAAATCAGATTTTGAATCCCACATTTTCATTGTGGCCTTTTGGACCCCACTGTAATTTCAAGCACCTTGCCAAAACTCCCTTTGCCCAGAACCATGAGGAAGTTGAAATCGTGCAGTCCAACTTGGCCTTTGCCCGTGTGCAGTACAGTGGGAGTCGGACTCAGAGCAGCCGGGGTCACAGTAGGAACAGGCGTTGTCATGGTAACCGTAGCAGGAGGAATAGAGGGTGGGATAGCAGCATCTGGTACCTTCAGAAAAGAGAAACACAGGATGAGAGAGAGAAAGAGAGAAAAATAGTTTGTTTCAATATAGTCATATACTGCCCTCCTGTGGGTGTGTTATGAAAGTGACAGTTATGGTTCTCACTGAAGAAGACTTGGAGAAGGTGGTTAGATGACATCTACAGAATATGTTTTCCTACAGTGTTGAGTGTTACATGTGGCTATTTGCGACTTCATGTTGTCAAATAGAACATTTGATTTTAGATTAACGCGTTTATTTGTGGACCTGTGATGGCCCAAAGCTTCTATTAGCATTCTCTTGGCTGAATATTGCATGTTGACACTTTTACTTAAAGTGATTTACAATGCACCTATTACAAGAATAACCTCCCCTGGAGCAAACTGGAGTAAAGTGCTTTGCTCAAGGGCACAATAATGATGCTTCGTGGTCATGGATAGTCACTTGAAGACTTTAGTGCTTAAAGTTCTGGATGGCAACTGAAAAGTTGTTGGCTACACTATCTAGTGCTTAGAGTAGGTAATACAGGGGTGTATTTATACAAAAAAAGGTAACATGAACACAATAAGGTTCAATTTGTTAAAGTCATGATATGTTGGAAGAAGTGTCAGGCCTTTTCTCTGAAAAAAATAAATAAATAAAAAATAAATAAATAATTGGACTAAATAATTGGAAACGTCTGGCATACAGTGTCACCAGAGAGAAATCAGAGATGTTTCATCAGAAGATCCAGTTATGACATTTTGATAAAAAAACAACTAAATAAATAAAAAAAACAACTAAATAAATAAATAAAACATAAGCATGGCTGAACTGTTCACAATAAGATCAATAACATTCAGAAAGGTTTAAAAATAGAATTTTCATTTAATTTTCATTAACGAACAACATCACTTTATGAAAGTTAATGTTAATTTGCACAAAAAAATTACTACTTTTTTAAACGAATTGCTTATTTTAAACTTTTTATTAATTCATGTTCACAATACAGTCACTATTGTTAATATATACTACCTGAAATATTAAAAATATATTAGTATAATGTAGAAATTAACCCAGATAAATAAATGCTGTATTAAGTTATTTCATTTTAGCTATTGCATTAACTAGTGTTAGCATATAGAATGTTATTATAAAATGTTACCAAAAAAAATTAAATACACATAAATGTGAAAACACATAAATGTGATACATTTCACATAAAAACAAAAAATAAAATCATCAACTTTGGTTTAAAACAGCTGTATAGCTGGCCAAATCATACAAATTTCACAAAAAATGATCAAAAATGTTACCAAAAATGAAAACAGCAACCTTAATTTAAAAGGTCATAAATGTGACAATTTTCACACACAAAAAAAAGTGTTATTAAAACGGAAATAATCAACATTAGTTTAATAATTAGCTGTATAGCTGGTCAGACCATAAATATGACAATTTTTTACACACACACAGGTTTGTTTTGCGATCAAAGTGAGGACATTCCATAGGCGTAATGGTTTTTATACTGTACAAACTGTATCTTCTATCCCCCTACACCTAAACCTACCCATCACAGAAAACTGTCTGCGTTTAAATATGAGGACTCATGAAATGTCCACATATTTCATGTTTACGTCATAATACCAGTGTAAAACCCATGTCATTATACAAATTTGTGTCCTCATAAATCACATAAACACGCACACACACTTGTATATGTGGTTTACGGGGACGCTCTATAGACGTAATGGTTTTTATACTGTACAAAACTGTATATTCTATCCCCCACTACCCCTACCCCTTTTAAGCCATTTGGTTTACAAGGACACAGGAAGTGTTCTCATAAACCATGTTTATGTTGTAATACCCATGTCATTACTCATTATACACATTTGTGTCCTCATAAACCATACAAGAACACACACACACACACACACACACACACACACACACACACACATACAGTATAATAACAGTAAAAGCACAAGATATGAGAGTACCTGCAGGTCTGGGTCAGGTACAGGGATGTTATAATACTCTCCCTCATCCTGGTTGAGTAGTTTGAACCAGCCGCTGACGGAACGTCTGAATATCTCACTAACGCCGAACGACAGAGCGCCCATGAAGTCATTCCTTGAAGTTCGATCCCAGTCCCAGACCTCTACAGACAAACGCCTGTCCCACTGCCTCCCACGCACTGAACTACACTCAGACAGAAGGAAAGAGAGAGATAGCCTTGCATCCACTTAGAGGACCTTAGCAACTGTATAGCAACACCTTGGCAACCACCCACAACACACTAGCATCATGGTAACAACTTCTGGATTGTACACACCTACAAACAAATGAAATAAACACTCACAAGGTGAAGCTCTCATTGAAGATGGGGTTGAGTGTAGAACGGATGGTTTTGGTTTTCTGTTTGCTCTGGCTCTTTGGATCAGGGATGAGTTTGAGCTTCACATAAGGGTCCGACAGGCCATTAGGGTCCATGGGTATCAGGTTACGTGCCTCATGCACTAAAACGTAAAATATATATTGAGAACTAAGCATGTGTGTTTATACGTAATAGTATCTGCATGACTCATCTTATGCAATAGAACAAAACGAATGTACATGTGGCTGTTTATATGCTTTGAATAGTGAATGTGTGTTCAGTTGTATTGTTAAATTGACCTGTCAGAATGAAACATGACAGCAGTGCTTTTTTAAATGCTCACATTCTCTGTAGAGCATTAGTAGTCTTCTCACTACTCATTAGACTCTATGGCGGTGCTGATGTAAGAGCCACAGGCTTAGTTAAGTTGACACAGTGCAGCTAATGCATTGTAATACAGCAGATTGTGTGTGTATAATTAGCTTTTTCCTCATGTACTGATGATGCTGTATGCACATATTTCCCTCTGCTGGAGGAAAGCTGAGTTGTGCCAAGCGGCTCATAATGCATCTCCAGTGTATTTCCTTAAACAGCAAATTCTCTCTGTGAGCAAAGGAGTAATTCTTCATTGGGGTATAAATAGGAGCACCTTAATAAACATTACATAGCACTTTCCATGAACAGAGTATAAAACAAGGACAGACAGAGATTTATTTTCTATTCATTTTCTAAGGGGTTTGAAATTTTTGCAACCCTGTTAAAAAAACTTGGGGCCATTTATAAACCTACATATTTCTTTTACATTGTATAAAATAGCAATAAAAATAAGATAAAATTTATGAATATAACATAAGCTAATACAATTAATATAGTTATATATATATCTTAAATGAATCTGTCACTTGGTAGGGGTTATTTATCAAATAAAGAAAAACATTTGTTTAATCATTTTATCTTACAATAATTTGGTGAACAGGGTTGAATGGTTGTGTTCTGTAATGGGGTAAATGGCATGGTTTCATACTTTTTTGGTCATTAAAGGGGACCTATAATGCCCCTTTTACAAGATGTAATACAAGTCTCTGGTGTCCCCAGAATGAATCTGTGAAGTTTAAAAAATACCCCACAAATCATTTATTATAGCTTGTCAAATTTGCCCCTATTTGGGTTTGAGCAAAAACACGCTGTTTTTGTGCGTGTCCCTTTAAATGCAAATGAACTGCTGCTTTCCAGAAAAGGGCGGAGCTTTAACAGCTCGCACTTCGGTTGCTCAACAACAACAAAGCTGGAGAATCTCGCGCAGCCAAATTGACGATTGTCAGTAACGGTGTTCAGCCTTACATTGTTCAAACCGGAGTCGGACACTGATGGAGAGACTCAGGAATAAGTTACAACTTTTAGAATGCATCTGGATGTTTCTGAACTGTTAGTGGATAAATTTATGTAGTTGCTGTGGAGTTGATTCAACTCATCGACTAGCATGTGCCGTCATGTAAATCTTTTGTGCAACTCAAGCGTTGAATTGACCCTCTTTGTGAAGCAGACCGCCGTAAAATGACGGCATGGTAACAACACTCTACTACAACAACTCTTCCTCTTCTCTAAAGCAGCCCAACATGGCCTCACTCCCTTTGTTGCATGTTCTCGTGTGCAGGGTTTTTGTGTAAATTTTAGGATTAGTGATGTCACTAACCCGGGAAGGAGCTCATTGTAGTTCCTACCAGCTGTTTTTTTGTAGTCCTTAAACAGAGAATTCTTTAAAAGAAAATATCTCCCTTTGCATTGAACTTTGAGTGTCGTAATTTTGCAGATGTGGTTTATGCTCTAACAGCAACATTTCACACTAACTAAAGTTAAAAAAGTGAAATCATAATCAACCACCCCTTTAAAATGCGTTAATAATAAGCAGTTTTTTGCAAAAACAAATCGAATATCAAATAGATGGATTGTGTCAACATCATAACATTGTTGTTTCAATTTTGTTGGATACAGTCAAGAATGTCAAGACCACGTATGTGGGACAGCACAAAAATAAAAAATATGTAAATATACTGTAATAACATAACTTGAACATTCAGTTTTAAAACTCATGTGCCCAGTTTTACAGGCAAGGCTTAAGCCTAGTCCCAGACTAAAATGGACGTTTGAGCTGCTTTAACTGAAAGCAGCTTGCACTGACATATCTTAAAATATATCAGTGTCATTGTTTTGTCTCAAGAGGCACACCAGTGATGTTTTTTTCTGAGGCACGTTTATAATAGCTACTTAATTGTCCTAATTTAACTAAGGCCAACTCCTGGCTTAATCTAAGCACTGTCTGTAAAAGCAGGCCATGAAGTTACAGGCATGTTCACCTGTGACATATATGTCTTCTTTCTCTCCACGCACGGTCAGACGAATCCGCCCCCTTTTCTCAGTGTGGTCCTGTCCGCACAAGCTGGGGACGCTGCTCTCACAACGCTTGTGTACATTCATGTCACAACCTCTCTCACACAGTCACACACAAACAGACAAATAACACAAAAACAAAAGACATAGAAAAAGAGTGATGTACTTATAGTCTCTTGCAAGTCAAAAAACAATAAAGTGAAGTGAAGTGAAGTGAAGTGAAGTGACATGTGGCCAAGTATGGTGACCCATACTCGGAATTTGTGCTCTGCATTTAACCCATTCAAGTGCGCGCACACACAGCAGTGAACACACACACCGTGAACACACACCCGGAGCAGTGGGCAGCCATTGGTGCGGCGCCCGGGGAGCAGTTGGGGGTACGGTGCCTTGCTCAAGGGTCTCACCTCAGTCATGGTATTGAGGGTGGGGAGAGCGCTGGACATTCACTCCCCTCACCAACAATCCCTGCCGGACCTGAGACTCGAACCCATGACCTTTGGGTTACAAGTCCGACTCTCTGTCCATTAGGCCACGACTGCCCCGTAAAGACTGGTCTTTATTAAAGACCAGTCTGTCTAATAAATCTTCCAAATCTAGTAGAAACAGTGTAATTGTTAACAGGCATTGTCATACGTTGTACCTTACGAGACAACATGCTGAAGTAGCAAGTGCTGTCAGCTGCAACAGCCTGCTTTATTATTTTCTGAAAGTGTATCATGTCATGCAAATTATATTAGATGACATGGTTGTTATTACATGGATTAAACGATAGTTAACGGGAATTAATTCAATCTAATATACTGTATGAGATATCTATTAAGAGCCTGAAAAATATCACTCTACCATGTGTGATACCATTACATAAATTAATGTTCATTTAATAACAGCGATCTTGATAATTATGATATGCTAATCTCAGAACTGATACAGTTTAATCAGGATAAAAATGTTGTAAATGTTTTTTTATTTAAATTATATGAATGTTGTGCTTCATGTAGAATTTGAGCAAGAAACTCAATTAATTAAATTAAAATCACTTACTGTAATTTGAAAAATGAATAAATATTAAAATGTACAATAATTTATAAATGCTTGCATGGCTGGCAGGATTACCCCAACAAGTATATGCACAAAGAATTTGAGTAAATTAAATTAAATTTCACCCAATCCTTCAAAAACTTGAATGAACTTAACTATAATTGATATGATATGATATGATATATGATATATGATATGATATATGATATGATATATGATGATATATGATATGATATGATATGATATATGATATGATATGATATAATATAATATAATACATTTAAATATATTTATAAATTAAAAAAAAC
>RJVU01072388.1:3172482-3196172 GCA_003731715.1 Anabarilius grahami | reverse complement strand
CAATGCATTCTGGGAATGCCTTCACCACACAAGAATGCCAAAAAAAGTGCATTTGGGGGCAGCAAAATTAAGTTGTCTCCCTTTTGAAACAACCTTTGGAAGAGGCCCATGATGCCTTTGATGAAAAGTGCTGTCTACGTAGGCTGCTAACTAGGATTTGGAACAGAGGGAGTTGGTTACAAGCCCCTTCCTTGCTTTTCTCTTTCACACATATTCACACACTCTGTACTACGTGAGTGTGAGTAGCGGTGTAACACCGTCATATCACATCCCCTGCATGTTTTATCATACCGTAGCACGGGTAAGAGAGAGTAAGAGAGAGAGAAAATTGATATTCTTTTTCCTTTAAAGCCTCCTCTTTTAAAGAAGGTATGCAAGAGAGAGCAATAAAAGGCTCGTAAGGAAAAGGAAAAAAATGTGTGTGACGGTGAGTTCTACTTCCATATTGGCTTACTCAGCCAAAAAATAAATGGCTTGCCATGCAAAAATGAAGAGGAGAAAGACAGATGGGGTACGGATGATACAGTAGAATAAAAGATGAACTCTGGTGATCATAGCAGAAAATCAAGCATGAAAAGAAGAGTTATACGATGATCAAGCAAAAGTGATAGCACAAAAACAACAACAACAACAACAAACAAAACTAATAATAGCTAATGGAAAGGGGATCACATACTGTACAAGTTAACAAAGAAAGAAACAGACGCTACATACATACCTCTGCTTTGGGAGCAGTGATGGCTCCAGGACAAGTAAAAGTGACGAACTCAT
The DNA here is from genome assembly GCA_003731715.1 of Anabarilius grahami. Taxonomy (NCBI): domain Eukaryota; kingdom Metazoa; phylum Chordata; class Actinopteri; order Cypriniformes; family Xenocyprididae; genus Anabarilius; species Anabarilius grahami. The sequence goes on along the minus strand of RJVU01072388.1, from coordinate 3,195,401 downwards.
GGCAGCGTTTGTGCACCACAAAACTGCACACTAAAAGAAATAGAAGTATACATATCTATTAAAAGAAACCGTATCTAGTAAAGTGTCACAGTTTAATAAGTGAAATGGTAGAACATTTTATTAATATTCTCTTTGTTAGGGGTTATAGAAGATTATTAAAAGATGAATGATTTAATTTATGAGTGCACTTAATAGATTTAATAAACATTTTTTAATATAATTCATGATAATTCACAATATACAATTTATTGATGATGACAATTCATGATATACACTACCGTTCAAAAGTTTGGATAAAAGATTTTTTTTTAAATGGTTTTGAAAGAAGTTGTTTATGCATTTTTACCAATTTATTTGATCAAAAATACAGTAATATTGTGAAATATTATTACAATTTAAAATAACACTTATATTTTCTTACATTTTAAAATGTAATTTATTCCTGTGATGGCAGAGCTGAATTTTCAGCAGTCTCCAGTAATCCAGTCTTAAATGTCTCATGATCCTTAATATTTGTAATATTACTGCTATACATTTTTCAGGATTTCAGGATTCTTTGATGAATTGAAAGTTCAAAAGAACGGCATTTTTTGAAACAGAAATCTTTTGTAACATTATAAATGTCTTTACTGTAACTTTTGATCAATTTAATGCCTCCTTACTGAATAAAAATATGCATTTATTTAAAAAAAAAATCTTAAACTAAAAACAACAACAACCCAAGTTGGGTTGAAAATGGACAAGCCCAGGAATTTGGTTGTTTTAACCCAGTGGTTGGGTTAAATGTTTGCCCAACCTGCTGGGTAGTTTTATTTAACTAAACTATTGTTTAGAAAATACTGTATTACTTGCTTAAAATGAGCCAAAATATGTTTAATAAATGAACATTTATTAATAAGTTCAATTAATAATAATTAAACAATAAACATTTATTAAATTGGTTGTTAATAAAAGTTCACCTTTTGATTAATATTGTTGCCTCTAGTAATTATGTGTCTGATTTTTAATTTCCAAGCTATTTTGGGTTCATTTTAAGCCAGCCATACAGTAATTTTTAAACAATAGTTGAGTTAAATAAAACTGCCCAGCACGTTAGGCAAACATTTAACCCAACCGATGGGTTAGTCCATTTTCAACCCAGCATTTTTGAGAGTGTACAGACCCCAAACTTTTGAATGTAATGATGCAGCAAAAATAAACTATTATAGTGAGATTATCTGGAGGGAGTACACCATATAGCTATAGGTCATTGCTACATTGCCTTTTTGCCATGTTTATACAGGACAGAGCAGACAGCAGACAGGAAGCAAAGTAGGAAAAAGAGAGAGGGATCAGAAAGGACCACAAGCCAGGACTTGATCTTGGGTCAAAAAAAGGCTTTGCTCAGACTTTGCTGTCTCAGCTTACCTTTTGTCAAATAAGAATTGCTTCAGCAAACCACTTTTCTGATCTTCACATGCCCACCATAGACATTGAGGGGTACATGGAAGAGGATCTTCATGCTCATTCACAGCAATCTATGATAACGTTTAATGTTACTCAATTCATAAATAGGCCATAAAATGAAGGGTTCATGAAAAAAGAAATACTGCTATGAATAAGCATGAAGAAAAGAGTTTTGCTCAGGTGACTTTGATAGGAAGCCCCAGATCAAAGTGATTCTGGATTATCTGCACCTGTTTTGTTTTTTTGTTGAGTACATGTGTGAATTTAAATATGGTAAAATGTGAGAGATTCAAAATCATTACCTTGACACTGGAATCCTTGCTTTCCAATTCCCCTGTAAAACAAACAACAACTCTCATAATGCCGTCTAATTATATTGTATGTAATTGCATAGATATGTGAGAAAGAGCAGATCACAGAGAGCCGTCGAGTGTGTTTATATGTGTATCAGCACAGAGGGCAAACAGAAGACATAAACTGCTGAGGCCGCAACAGATAAGGTAATTTCAAGAAATCCTCATCCGACGGGCAATTTAAGTGCTCTTCAGTTCACCATAATAACAGGTTGCTCTGCTCATGACATCTTTGCTATGCAAAACACAACTTAGCATAAATCCCTAAAGTACTAAAATAAGATACTTTGACACCCAACACTTTGGGCATGATCTGCTCTTAAAATGCATCTGAGAGTATCTACGGCTCTTTAAGAGAGTCCTTCAGACCAGCCGACAGGGTTTGAGAGATGTGAGCCATCAACATCAACATATACTCAGAAATATAGGCTGAGACAAGACAAGGGCAAAGAGACAGAGAGAGGGAAAAGAGAATTCAAGTTAATAGGATTCAGTAGTGATGTATGTACTATATAGGGTTAGTTTAGGTACATTTGGTTGCAGTCACAGTCACCACAATGTCAAAAAAAAGGATTGAATTGACCTGAATTCACCCTACACTCACAAAAATTAAATTAAATACTTAAATTTAAGATTTCAATCCAGTTGGATTACACAGTTTTAATATAAACAAACTAATACACTTAATGTGATATTTGTCAGTAATACATAAAGGGAATAGGTAAGATTTTTCCGTAATGTGAATGTGTTTTAAAAATACAATAACCATATACATTCTCAAAAAAATTCAAGTTGTTTCAATCTCATAATTTTCACAATTTACAGATTTATGCTGATTCTAAGCAATTTCAACAAATACTGTAGATGCAAAGTAATAAAATATGCCATGAGTCTTTTTCTTTGAGCGAAGAAATCATACCCATTTTATTTATGTATGACCGACAAATATCATATTAAGTTTACTTATGTACAATTCAAATAATATAACATAAATCTTAAATTTAGGCCTAAATATTTTTCGAGCAAATAAAACAAAAATACTATAATAATAATATAAATAATATACATATAATAACAAAAAAAAACATCCTGTGTATTATTATTATTAATAATAATAATCATAATAATACATTTATTTTCTTCACATGTTGCAGTTTCACTTGTATTGGTAAAAATCTGATTTATTTAACTAAATTCAATGTGTTTCTCCCTGTAAATGTTTTGATGGTACTCATACCGTTGGAATACAGTTTATATTGCAGACTAGATTTGTAGTAGTTTAAGTTAAGGAAAATTAGAAAGCTAAAAAAAGTCTCCCCAACTTCACAATTCTTTGAAAAATGCTATACTCCAACAGACATAATAAAACTTCAATGAACTGAAATGAAAGGACAGAAAGAGAAACAGATGCATCTATTCAGAAGCTGTTTGAGTTGTATTAATGAACATGAGGCACAGAATATGAGTGGGTAATGCATGGGCCATATGGCCGGCCACAGTTCCATGCGGGTTCTGTGAAGCTTGTGGTTAAATGGCAGCTCAAACAGAGAGGACTGCATAATTTAAGAAACCCCTCAGGGCATGAGTTTTATGAGGCATGGAGGAAACTGTGAACAAGCACGGTCATGTAACACACGTGTGGGATGGTGTTCTTCTGCCCTCTCTTGTGTGTGTGTCATCGAAAGTGTACTCACTGTAAATGTTAACTAAGCTATTTTGTCTTTAAATGTGGTCTTTTAATAAATGGTGTTAAAGCTAACTGTATAAAAGAGGCTTCATATCATAACAATTCAGTATGAACTATAAAGTACGAGGCAAGTGTTGCTTTGAGAGAGTTATGATATGAATCACGATACAGGCATTACGTTTTTAGGATTAAATCAATACATAAATGCAGTGCAGTGTAAAGGTTAAGGTAAAAGTATCAGTTTACAGCATAATAGTGTTACGGGTTCAGTAAAGCTACTGAAGTGGCCAGCAGTGTTAAAGGTGTGAAGTACCAGATGAAGTCAGTGCAGTGGCTGCAGAAAGTGGGCTGCTTGAAGAATCGGGCAGTGAACTGGTGGTCCTTCACTTCAATGACCCTCTTGTGCTTGAGAGCTCCCTTCCTCTGGAAGACTGGAAGCCTGGGGGGAGGAGAAAGAGGAGAGGGGAGCGGGGAGGAGGAGGGAGATGGGGAGGATAGGGCCAGGGGAGACAGAGATGGAGATGGAGAGACTGGGGTAGACATGCTACCAGTTGGACAGAGCAAGACACAGAGAACAAGACTGGGAGAGGGATAGACGGTTTATGCAACCAAGAGGTGAAAGAACAACAAGAGGATTTATAACAGGGGGAGAATAAATAAGAAGAAAAACATCTGGTAAAACACAGATCAAGGATAAGAGGTGACATGGAACGTAGAGGAAGGAATTCAATAGGATGTGATGGCAGTTCAGTTTGTGATGTTGAGGAAATAAATAGAAGAGATTCCCAGAAGAAGGAAAGGGAGGGTGAGAAACAGAGAGTAAAATAGAGGTTAATACACACTCCAAGAGAAACTTCCACTGGGACTTCAAAAAGCATAGCGATTAGTGTACCTTCTGCCCTACTTCAAACACACACACGTTTGTTTTTGTGAATTGTGGGGACATTCCATAGGCGTAATGGTTTTTATACTGTACAAACCGTATTTTCTATCCCCCTACACTACCCCTACCCCTAAACCTTCCCATCACAGGAAACTGTGCACACTTTTACTTTCTCACAAAAACTCATTCTGTATGATTTATAAGCCTTTTGAAAAGAGGGGGCATGTTGTAATGTCCTTATAAGTCACCTCTTCTTGTAATACCTATGTCATACCTATGTCATAATACACATTTGTGTCCTGATGTGTCACAAAAACGCGCGCACACACACAGACACACACAGACACACACAGACACACACAGACACACACAGACACACACAGACACACTCTNNNNATAATATAATATAATATAATATAATATAATATAATATAATATAATATAATATAATATAATATAATATAATATAATATAATATAATATAATATAATATAATATAATATAATATAATATAATACAATATAATGTTTTTTTGTCATTTTAAAGTTTAAATGGTCATTTAATCTCCTCAGGTGTGAATCACAGCATTATTCATGAAGATTCACACCTCCTCGCATATGGTCTTTCAAAACAAAAAGTGCCTTAGAAATGTAAAATCAATACATTGTTTTATGTGACCCAATAGGCAGGATGATTTTCACATCATTTTGAAGCAAAAACTCTAGACTAAAATATACAGTTCCCAAAAGTCTTGTGAAAATTTTTTTTGTATGTGTTTTGAGGCCTTATTTCAGTGACTTTTTTTTTCAAAAACCATGCATGTACGTAATTCTTTCAAAAATACAAACATGTACATACTTGTTGCTAACGTATTATTGTAGCCTAGTTTGTGCTGAATACAGTGTAATGAGACTTTTGTCATTAATATTTTTATAAGCAGCTGAAAAAAGCACAAATATCAGGGCATATAAAAACTACTCCAGGACCCTAAATCAGCCTCAGACCCCAGAGGGTTAAATTCTAATTAAAAAGACAATATAATTATTAATAATGGAAATATAATTATTATATTATACCGTGTTATATATTATATTACACACTAAAATAAATATAACCAAAATGACAAATGCAATAAATAAGTCATACAACTGGACATCTATGAAAAGAACTGGCTGCTGTTTATTTAGCTGATGTAAGGTCAGTCAGAAGTGGAGTGCATTTGGATCGATCAGACTCACATTAATAAAAGAGAACGAATGAAGAAAAGCTGAAATGAATGATGACACACACAATCAAATCAAAAAGGAGAACGACACTGAACAAATGATCGTCACGTTAATTAAAGACGAGATCTACAGAGCTGGAGAATGAAGGAAACACAAAGAATTTAGGACATCCATCAATGAGTGACAAAGACTACATTTAAGAAAAAGAAAGAAAGAAAGAATACAAACACAACAGATACCTAAATGTGGCAGTATGGTTTCTCCTCTTCCTCCCACTTCTTCTTAAGACTCTTTTATTCTATGCGATCAATCCTTGGCTCATAAAAAGTTCGAGAAAAAAGAGACAACCTCACCGAACAGGTCTACAAGAGAGGAAACGCACCTGAAAAAAAAGGAAGAATCAATCCCCAAAAAGGAAATTAAGAATGAAGGGAAGAGTGATACAGCAGCTTTCCAGGAAAGAGAGAAGGAGGAGTGAATGGCCGTATATTCCTTTATCCAATTGAGAGTATAGAGGGGGTGAGGAAGAGGCGATTTTCACTTTCCAAGATTGATTCTGTTTTTACCAACAGAAAGAGGGGATGAAGTGAGAGAGAGAGACAGAGACAGAGAGAGAGAGAGAGAGGAGGGAAAAGGAGGGAGTAGATGAAGAGAAATAGGCAGCAATTCATTTTTGAAATCTGGGTTACCCCTCTCTAGAGAGTGAAAAAGAGACAGATGATGGGAGGGTGAGGAAAGAGGACAGAGAGAGAGAGAGAGAGAGAGAGAGAGGGAGATGTTGGCCACCAGCTCGCTCGTCCTCAGTCAGACAGTAGCTCCAGTGGCATGGAAAGCAAAGAAATCCGATCAGTGATCAATAATCAGCTTCAGTCTGTAAAGCTGCCAGTCTCGCTCTATAAAAGTGTTTTGACAGATGGGCGTCTTGGCAGTCATTATGTTCATACATAAGCACTTTGAGGCCTTCACGGCTGTTCCAGTGAACTGCTGAGAATGAGACAGGAAAATCAGTATTCCTGAAAAGAGAAACATAAAGCATTATACAGCAGATTTGTCAGCTGATAAATAAATCTAAATATATATTTGATTATTAAATTGAACAGTTATTTAATATTATACAGCCAAACCAAAATTTATTCAGACACCTTGAACATTTCATTCATTATTACAGTTTATTCACTATAGTTAAAAAAAATGGTGATAAAATATGACAAGATCTCAGAGTTAAACTGTTGTCAGAAAACATTAATCTTAATCATGTCAGATAACACGCAAGCAAAACATGGTCAGTGTGAAAGTGTCTGAAAAATTTTTGGTCTCAAATTTTTATCAATTTTACTGGTAGTCCACTGTATGAAGAATATTTGGGTACAATGTGTCAGAGTTTACTTTATTTTGCTATCCTCACTTACATAAATTAACTATAGTTTCCTGCGCCCACTAGTAAAAATGTACCAAAAATATCAAAAATAATTTTTGGTTTGATTGTATATATTCAGCAAGGATACATTGAATTGATCAAAAGTTACTATAACATTGTTACAAAATATATATATATATATATATATATTTGTTTTTTTAAATAAATGCTGTTTATTTAAATGTTTCTCTCCAAAGAAATAATAAAAAAAGTATCACTGTTTCCGCAAAAATATTAAGCAGCAAAACTGTTTTCAACATTGATAATAATAATAAAACATATTTCTTGAGCATCATTAGAATGATTTCTGAAGGGTCATGTGACACTGAACACTGGAGTAATGATGCTGAAAATTCAGCTTTACCATCACAGGAATAAATTACATTTTAAATTTTTTTCAAATAGAAAACAGTTATTTTAAAAATGTAATAACATTTCACAATATTACTGTTTTTACTGTATTTTTGATCAAATAAATGCAGCCTTGGTGAGCAAAAACATTAAAAATTCTTTCAAAAACATTAAAACATTGCCATTCAAAAGTTTGAGCTTTTAAGATTGTGTATAAAATAAAATAGATAATTAGGTTAGTCGCAGTTATTTTAATTAAAAACAAAAAACAAATCCACACTCGTCACCCGAATGTCAAGTCTCGTGTATATAACAATATATGAGAGAGAATAAAAATAAAAATACACAAAAATAATTACTATAAAAATGCTAATTTTCTACTCTCTAGATAAAATAAAAATTACTATAACAAAAAAGCATGGCAATCAATGGCTCAGAAGTTCACTTAGCCCTATAATTTTCTTGGATAATTATAAAATAATATTCAGATATATTATGTGAGAATTTGAACCCAGTCCCTTTGCACACTAAACAAAAACTATACCCCTAGAATAACACATCAATAACACAAAAACATGTCTTATCTGGTCTAGAGCAAAAGTGAGTCAGAAGTGCCCCTGGTGCCCCCTGAAAACAAATAGGTGCATGAGGCTCCTGCACACAGGTGGCTATCTGTGGCACTCACAGCTGCTTCTGAAACCAGGTCACAGAGTACGTGTGAGAGAGGGAGGAGGCAGACAAGATGGCCGTCAGACACTGACATTAAAAGAGGGAAGAAGACCGGAGGGAAGGGCGACAGTGAGGGGTCCGGCCACAGTGCTGTTATATTAGGACGAGGGTGCAAGAAACAGTGTTAGGACATAACACTAACCCACTAACATCCAGAGAACAGGAGTGAGACAGAGTCCAAGAGGTGATGTGAAGAGGAGGAGAGGATGAGAGGAAGAGGGAGGGAACGGGAGAGTGAGTAAAAGGTTGAAGGTCTAATTATGTAAAATGTAGGTTATTAGTCTCCTGATGGGGACACTGTGAGAAAATTAATTAACAATTATAATTAGCAAGATTGTTAGAGAGCAAAACGGTGTCATTGGACAGGTATGTGTATGGAGATTTAGGTGTGTGTGTGTTGCTGTCATTGAGAGTGAGGGTGTGTAGGTCAGCATGTTTTATATCTTAATTTCAGATAGAGGCACATGCTGCAGCAATGATTTCAGAGCTTCAGTGTCTCATGCCTGCAGTGATAAATCAACGCCAGCTTCATGTCTCTGTTCATGCAGTAATAGCATCATAATGCAGAATATATAGTCAGCTGTATTATTACATAATTCTTACTTTTAAAGGGAAAGTTCACCTTAAAATGAAAATTTGGTCATTATTTTTCTGATCCTCATGTTGTAGTAAACCTGTCTGAGTTTCTTCCTCTGTGGAACAGAAAAAGAGGATTTTGAGGAATTGTACTAGTCACTGTTTTCCATGCAATTACATTAAAAGTGTTTCAAGCTTCAAAAAAGGTAAAAGCACCATAAAAGTATCATAAAAGAGACGCATGTTCCATTTTCCTAGCTCTCCTTGGTGAGTTTTATGAGCAAATATGTCTTTTGAGTTAGATTTTATCAATGAATCAGTTGATCCAGGTCACAAAAGCCGTCAGAATGATTAATTCACAAATCAGACAAGTTCAACTTACTGACTCAATTTGTGGGTCACTGCAGTTAACAGCTCACTGGAGGAGATTGTCAGTGAATAACTCGCAGTATGTTATTCACACAATGCATACATATGAATTCAGAAGACTATGAATATAGTGCACAAGTCGGACCACTTTTATGGTATTTCTCAGGTGCATTGGCACCCTTTTTGAAATTTGAAATCCCTAGTCCCTATTCATTGTAATTGCAGAGAAAAAAGCAACCAGCGAAGTCTTCAAAATTTCTCTTTCGTGTTCTATTCACCATAAGCTATTTTCTGTGATTGTGTGGGTACTTCTGATTCATTTGCTGCTATAGGTCTATAATGGGAACAATAACAAAATGCTGTAAATGTAAAATAATTTGAGCTACAGTACAAACCAGCGTGTTTAAGGTTACGATAATAAATTAAAATAATTACATGATAATAAGTAACATTTTGCAATCTAAAGCAGTTTTAGTATACAGCTAACATAAATGGAAGCGAGACCTTAACACAATCAAGTTACAATGGCCGTGCCCGCTCTTACGTTAAAATGTTAGTTCACCCAAAAATGAAAATTCTGTCATTAATTACTCACACTCATGTCATTCCACACCTGTAAGACGAATTTGTTCATCTTCAGAACACAAATTAAGATATTTTTGATAAAATCCAATGGCTCAGTGAGGCCTGCATTGAAAGCAAGTTAATTTACACGTTCAATGCCCAGAAAGTTACTAAAGACATATTTAAAACAGTTCATGTGACTACAGTGTTTCAACCTTAATGTTATGAAGCGACGAGAATACTTTTTGTGTGCAAAAAAACCCCAAAATAACTTTATTCAACAATATTTAGTGATGGGCGATATCAAAACACTGCTTCATGAAGCTTCGAAGCTTTACGAATCTTTTGTTTTGAATCAGTGGTTCGGAGCATGAAAGTCACGTGATTTCAGTAAACGAGGCTAAGGTAAGTCATAAGTGTTTGAAAATTTCAATGGTCCACGTGACTTTGGCAGTTTGATACATGCTCCGAACCACTGATAACATTAAGGTTGAACCACTGTATTCACATGTAGTCACATTTAAATACATCTTTAGTAGCTTTCTGGGCATTTGAAAGTTTAAATTAACTTGCTCTCAGTGGAGGCCTCACTAACCCATCGGATTTTATCAAAAATATATTTTTTTGTGTTCTGAAGATGAACAAAGGTCTTATGGGTGTGGAACGACATGAGGGTGAGTAATTAATGACAGAATTTTCATTTTTGTGTGAACTAACCATTTAAGATTAAGGTGAATAGAATACAGATATATGGGTTTGGAAAGACATGAGGGGAAGTAAATGAAGACAGAATTATATTTTTGGGTGAACTATCCCTTTAATAATAGAAGATGCATTGCAACACTGTGATTCTCTATTGTGTAATAAGAAATAAAAATGAAGAATAAGAGGACAAAGTAGTGAACAAATGATTCGTGCAGACAGAATGAAAAGGTGATGGAAAAGAGGACAAAATCTTTTTCACCTCTAAACACATAAACAGCATATCTGATGATGTGCAGTGCAACAGTATGGCAGGCTTTCAGTATCATGTTACAAACGTGGCCATGAGGCAAATCACAGATATGCATCATGTTTAGCCTTTTCACACCTGTCATTTTTTAAAGGGGAGCGTTTTATCATCACCTTGCCTGAACAAACATCTAAGCAATGCTGCTTAATAGGAATGAAACAAAACTTCTCGCAAATCTCTCATCTGAAAGGGGCATATACTGTAGGTAATCACAGCAACAGAATATGTATTTTATAGTGCTGTCAAACGATTAATCGCATCCAAAATAAAAGTTTGTTTACATAATATGTGTACTGTGTATATTTATTATGTGTGTGTATATATATATATATATATATATATATATATATACACACATACACACACATACATGCATATATTAAATAATATTTAATATAAAACTAATATAAATATTTTATATATAAATATAATATATTTTTGTTAAATAAATACATGCGTGTGTGTATTTATATATACATAATAAATATACACAGAACACACACATATTGTCATGATTGAACACAGGAAGCAGATGCAAGTAACGCCGTTTATTGATAACAAGCAGTAATAGAGGAAGAACAAGATTAGTGCAGACTTCGGTAGACGCAGGGACTGGGATGATCCGTTGGTGAAGTGGGGTGGTGACGTGAAGCGTGGTGGTGAGATGATTCCAGGATCCAGACGAGCAACGAGAGACGAAGACGAACAACCGGGAACTGGCGACGAACAACAGGGACTCCAAACAGGAACAGACGAGACAACCATGAACACACGCCAAACAACGATCTGACAATGAGATGAGAATGAGGTGAGTATTTAAAGGGGTGAGTGAATGAGCAGCAGGTGGGGAGAGTGATGAATGGCAGCTGGATCCGCTGATGATCCATGTGGCCTGGACACACCCACAAACACACTCGCACGCGCACATACACAAACACACCCACTGCTGTCACAACACAGAGCACGCGACAAGAAGGAAACAATGCATCTGTGAACCGTGACACATATATTATGTAAACACAAACTTTTATTTTGGATGCGATTAATCATTTGACAGCACTAGCATTTTTGCATTTACCACCAAATGAGGCCTGAATAGAATTAGGGGCTTTTCACACCTTTCGAGGTTATATACGTACATAGGTAACCCTGTTCCCTTTCGAGGGAACTCAACACTGCGTCATGGCGTTGATGCTATGGGAATGTTGATGCAGCGTCTTGTTCCCTTCTCAGGGAACCCAGTTAACCCTGAGACATTTTTACATATAAAAATGCAAGATGTGGAAAAGTGAAATGGAAAAACAAACAACAACAAGAACAAGAACAACAAAAAACTGGTATTTTTTAGAAGTTTAACTACTTTTAACTCCATTTTTGAAGTAATCAGTGGCTGTATTTGAAAAAACAACCTATACCCTCATTTGTTATTCGCTACTTTAGCTCACTAATATATCACTTAGTAGGAGTGAATGAAAATGAGTGAAATTCAGAAACTGAGCATGCCGGAAGGGCTGCAGAAGGTATATTCTGTCAAGACACAAGAATTAATTCAGACCAACCCTCACAGTGCATGGGTATTCTCTAGTGACTAGTCATTGAGTGTACATTGGTAGACTTGTTATTGAGATGCATTATGGGATTGAATGAGTGCACTCGATAATGTCCGCTATGGTTTTGGACACCACTACAAATGGATGTTCCCTGAAACAGTGCACTATATAAGGGTATAAGGGCAATTTTAGACAGAGCAATTGTTTTTGAACAAAAAGGTTGCGTGAAAGATTCAATGAATCACTCAGTTTTTTTATGAATGATTAGGTTATACATATATATGCCCGGTTTCACAGACAAGGCTTAAGCCTAGTCCCAGACTAAAATGCATGTTTGAGCTGTCTTAACTAAGAAGCCATTGTTTTTTCTAAAGATGCACACCAGTAATGTTTTTCTGTCCGAATTTAACTAAGGCCTAGTCCTGGCTTAATCTAAGCCCTGTCTGTGAAACCAGGCCATATATTACTATATTAGTACTAGATTATCTATAATTTATTACTAGAATAATAATATTACCAAAAAAATACAATATAAAAGTAATCTGTTTTAAACTGAATTTATATATACTTATATATAAACTAAATTTTCTTATATACATATACATAGGCCTATTTATTTATTTTATTTCTTTGTTTCATTTTGGTAGAGTGCAGCTGAAATTACAAGAGCAGCGGTCATGCTGTGGACACAGGGAGGAATATTTCACAGCGCTATCTCTGCCTGCTTTACAATGCCCCGCTTCTGCTCGTAAAAATGAACTATGGCAATGCTGAGTGGAAATACATTACCGCCATAAAGCACTCTACCACGCCCGCAGTACTCCGGGAACACACCTCTCTCATACAGAACAAGAGAGAGAGACTGTTTTGTTGCTGATTAGTTGCTAAAAAAGACAGGGACTGTGATAAAATGGAACAAAGGCAATAGTCACTGACTATCTGGAGGCTTGTTAGGAACAGAGGGAAGCTAGTTCAGGGTGGGAAATATCCACAACTCAAACACCTTTAGAAAACCCATAAAAATCCTTAATTACCTCTTTGGGGCCATAATAGTGTTAAAATGACTATGTAACACACAGAGAAAGATTCTACATACAGATGCAGAAACAGTTTCAAGTGTAAACACCACAATACACACAAAACCAGTATATTTAATTAATCAATGTAGCTCATTATAAAATAACCCTCACATATTCACATTTTTATTTGCCAATATTTCCATTTCTGCTGACTGAACCTTTTTGATGACTGCATAAGACTCCTATAAGCCCCAGCATTTCACAGCTAATTTCTTCCTCTTAGTTTTCTGATAAAGTTTAAATCCGGAGAGCACTGATAACAGAGGCACTTTTGCTTCAGGCACAAAAGCAGTCTTAAACTAACCTGAAACATGGCAGCCTATTTTACGAAAAAGCACTGCATTCATTAAATCATCAGTGATTCACTGACACCTCCTGTGTGACTTTTGACAGATATGAGGATGATGAGGCTGTCTAAATGAGTCTGAGGAATGGCAGGTGGATATTAATAACTTCCTTTTTACAGGTTTTTCCTTAAATCTTTTGCAGGGTTTCTGTAGTGTCTCTCATCTGGAAGGTTTTCATGAATGTGCAGATTGAAATCTGAGAAGTACATTTATACACTTAATTTGATGTGAGCAGCTGTACGTTGTCCTGGAAAAAGATTAAATGGGCTGTATTTCATATTTTTTTGTAGTTTTGTATTTTTTCCCCCTTGAATTCCACTAGTCAAGTTTTTTTGCACTAAAAAGAGTCATTATGTAGTTTTAAACCACTATTTTTAAACTTTTCACCATTATCACAGTCTGTTTTGCTAATATATAAGACGTATCTATGTAAATTATTTACAATTGGCTAAACTACATTCCGTTAGATCAGTAATGACACTGTGGACATAACTACGGAGCCCCTAAAGGGACATGGTGAAGTAAAAAAAATATGAGAATGGAGAAAAAAATTCTCAATGCTCTTGCGTTTTCTCACACGTTTTGCATTCCCTATAGAGACACTTTGCGCTTGCTCGCAAAACCTTTGTGTTCTTTGTGAATTAACGCAAAGTTTCTCGGGGAAACACAAAAGATTTGCGAGCGAACGCAATGTTTTTTGGGGAAACGCAAAACTTTTGTGAGCAAACACAAATGCATTGAAATATATTTTTTCCCCCCATCTCATATTTTTTCCATCACCATGTCCCTTTAGGGGCTCCGTACATATCAGGATATATGTACATACTTCATTGAATTGTTTTCTTTTTCTGTATTCACTGTACACTGTATTCAGAATCTTGTTTTCCATTATATTTCCATCACATACATTTCATATTTTCTAAGGGGTCAGAGTTTGGCTGCTTGGCAAGGTCCAGTTAGCTCCTGTTGGTAGATTCTCCTGCCAAAAAGCATCTCTCTCTATTGACGTTCAAAAATTGCAGTGTATTATGTAAACATTTAATTATATTATGGTAGATATTTTGTCAGTGCCCATTTTCTTTGAAATGATCTTAAAAGCATGAAATGGGCTTATGTTTATCCCTGTCTGCTGCCTTTGGCGTCACAGCTCATGTACAGACGGGGACAGTCATTAGTAAAGAGCTCGGGACTGTGGCATCAGTCAATCAGCACTGCCATTACGTCATTTTCCTGCAGCTGATCAGTCAAAATGGCATTTACAGCTCAGGTGACTGGCTCAAAAACTTCTACTGCAATTGAAACTAAAGACCCTCTAGATTATTTCATATCTGCAAAGTGAGCCACTACATTAACCAAATACAGACAGACAAACAAGCGCTTAGACACCCATCAAGAAGCCGAAAACACACATAGCAAAACCCGCAGCTTTCTTTATTTCCAGTGTGCTGACTTTAACTGCATAAACAGAACAGAACAGAACGCAACACATGCAAGCTACAGCGACGATGAAGGCCTACATAGACGAGAGATTGTGCGAAGAGGTTAGAAGTAAAGTCAAGTCAAGTCACCTTTATTTATATAGCGCTTTTTACAATGCAGATTGTGTCAAAGCAGCTTTACAGTGATAACTGGTACATCATTTTGGCTGCACAGCAGCTCTTAAAGAAAATGGTGTCAATCCAGGCAGATCAAAGCACTGTTGAATATCAAATGTCAAGTCAAATGTCAAGTGTCCCCAACCAAGCAAGCCAAAGGCGACAGCGGCAAGGAACCCAAACTCCAACAGGTGACATCAGGTAGTAAACTGGTGGCAAATAGGTGTTAAGAAGGAGAAAAAAAACCTTGGGAGAAACCAGGCTTAGTCGGGGGGCCAGTTCTCCTCTGGCGAACAGTGCTTTGTTAAGAGAAAGTACCCTCATTTGTACAACTCTAGCATGAAAGAATACAAAGTTGTTTACATGGGTTGTAACTTGTGGCTAGAGATTGCTCAAAACTGCGCAGGCATCGAATGCCTGTGTATGCGTACGAGTCAAATGAAGTATATTTTTCAAGGCTGTGCGTTTGACTGTGCACGTACAGTAGGGTACGCATAAAAAAAGTATACCCAGGGGTTGACACTAATGAAATTCGGCCATCCCAGACAGTTGAGTGCACTAATTATTCTAATTAGCTTAATTACTCAATTAGCTACTTAGGTATAACAGGTTGCAGCATGTACTGTAATACCCCTTAAGAATCCAGATAAATAAAGGTCAGAATAGTAAAGATCTATCCGTTTCAGTGGTAGTAAACCACAAGCTGCTCTGTAGTGTCATAACATTTGGAAAATCACATCTATCACGGTAACACTGATCTGAATAATTATCTCTTCCAAATAACAGGGATTCATTGTTCAAAGGGAAGCTATATTGAACTGGCAGCTATGTGGTCAGAAGCCATAAAATGCAAAACAAATTATGCAGCCTTTTTTCTCCAGTAAATAATTTCTGTGACACCACTGTTCAACCACACCACATTAATGGCTTTGAGAGCTTTGTAAGCAGCTTATGATATACACTTATGAAATATTTGTTTACAGAGAGATAAAGGTAGATTCAGAAGATTAGAACATCAAAGTGCATCTCTTTCTCTCTCTTTACTGTACAAAGCAGACAGAGTTTATACTGGCCACAAGCCATCAGCTTATTAGTCCTGACATTGCACTAATGAAGAGGAAAAATTCTGCATCTATACAATCCCCAGACTTTTTTTTTCTAGCTTCCCCCCTCCCTCCCTCTCTCTCTCTCGCTCTCTCTCTCTCTAGACGACCAGAATCTGACCAATTACATGAATCTATTACAGCAAAATGAAAACATCCAAATGTGCTTGTGTCTGGTCTTGCTTTTCCAACTTTCAAATGAAATTAGACACAAATTACATTTCAGAAACATTGCTTCTGGAAACCAAAAGACACCGGCAGATTGCTTCTGCTTTCCCACAGAAAACTATTCAACTGTGCCATCTCGTAATGATCACATTCGAAATTAAGATATGCATCTTATTATAAACTTTTCATTTTTATTTACTTTAAAAGAGGATTTTAACAACTTGAGAACCGAGAGCCTATTTCAGGTGTACAGCCTACTGAATGGCACAAAGCAGCTGCAGAGAATCCAAAGGCCTTTGAACCGACAAAAATAACTGGGAAAAACAAGCGACTTTAATCGCCTCTGCAACATGTGCAGCATTCCCTCACAATGGTTTTATCTATAAAAGCAGCAGCAAGGTCCTGCAAGACAAATTGATATTAATGCTAATGTCAATAATGATGAGAGACGAGCGCTATGCCATGTGAAGTTGGAGTATGCCCCCGTGAATTCTGGGTAATTTGTCGCTCGGTCCCAGCGCAGTAATGTGCACGAGAAAAAATGGAGATCTGACAGGATGAAAAGATGCTCTCTATCTCTCTCTCTGTCTTTCGCCTGTTCTTGTGTTTTTTCATTTTTTTTATTGAGAGATCAAGTCGATGCGCTGGTGCAGCCTGCGGCACGCTGGGCTAATGATGAAAGAGAGAGCATTGCTGCTTCTATCATGTGCTGGATGTGTACGAATATATGAGCGTGTGTGCGCAAGCTTCAAATCCAGCTACTAACACTTTCTTCGCTCGCTCGCGCACACGTGCGGTGTTAATCTGAGCATTGATGCTATAGTGAGAGGATAAGTGAGGACTCAGATTCTGCTGTGCCGTGGCAGAACTCTTCATACTCGTGCGGCTTTTGAGTGACATAAACACGGCTCAGTGTTGATCGATGTGCAGACATCAGCACACCCTAGAGATGGATCATCTACAGCCGCTGAAAACACTCCCAAGATGAGGCTGAAAGCTCTCCGCCATCACACCGATAACACTAGATATTGTGCACTTCAGCTATCTCACTCACACAGCATATGCATAAAACACAAGATATCCGGCAATCTCTTCCTCGCCCCAGCGGGCACACGTACACACGCGGCTCCAGGGTAAGCGAGGATGGAGAGAATAAGAGCTGATTTCCAACAGAAGAGGTTATTATTTGGTTATCATATGCTTGTATTTCAAGATTTTTATTTTTAGGGATAGTTCACCCATAAATAAAAATTCTGTCATCGTTTACTCACCCACGTTTTACCAAACCTGTATTACTTTCTTCTGCGCAACACAATTATTATGAAAAATGTTGGTAACCAAACAGTTTTAGTTACAATTGCAGAACACTGATACATCTTTTATGTTCCACAGAAGAAAAAGTCATACAGGTTGGGAATGGCTTGAGGGTGAGTAATGATAATTTTCATTTTTTGTGTGAACTATCCCTTTGATTTTATTCTGGTTAGGATGACACTAGCCTCAGCATCAAACGTCACGCCCATGGACTGTTGGCTGAACGTCTGAAGCATATGGCACACTTAACTGGAAACACTTCTGGAGTTTCGAAGTCGTCATCTGGTTGGTTGAATTCTACAGGATGTCCGGGAGACGTTTGTGTCACGTTCTTTAACGGTCCGCCTGGAAACAAATGCTGTGACGCCAAACCACCTCATGGAAGAAGAAAGCCGTAATGTTTACAACTGTGACAACGAGTGCTTTCCAGGATCAACTAAACGCTTGACTTTCAAAAGTATGTGAAGTTCGCGGCTCCATTGTTGCAGTAAACTTGCACAACATTCTTGAATTAATAATTTATTAGATGCACAGCGGTCTGTTATTGTAGGGACATCGACTTTACATTTTCACGCCCCTAAACCTGACGCAGAACAAAACGAACTGTGATTGGTTGCGTTACATGTCAGTCAAACGTCCTCTTGGGCAGTCCTTGGCCAATGAAACCTGCGATAGAGTCCAGACCTTCTGTCGTCAGTCTAAAGTTATGGCTACACAAGACTAGGATGACACTAGTCACATTTACCGCTGTTCGTCGAATTTACACAGGCGAAATCCAATCATTTCAATAGGAATCCAGGTCGTAAAACTAATCCATATGAACTGAGCGGTTTAGTCCAAATTTTCTGAAGAGAATGGATCACTTTATATGATGAACAGATTTAATTTAGGCTTTTATTCAGATATAAACATTGAACAGAGAACATAAACAGAAGTTCAACCTTACTTGCTTTGATGCGTGAGAAGAAACCTCTTCCAGAAGCTCAAACGTGCTGCGTAACACACGAGAACGAACCTCATTGGTTCTCACAAGCGTCAAGCAAACATGCTTGAGCTTCCGTTTACCACAAATGATGTGTGAGTTGATTAATGTTTATATGTGAATATAAGCCTAAATTCAATCTGTTCATCATTTAAAGCGATCTTCTCTCTTCAGAAGATTTGGACTAAACCGCTCAATTCATATGGATTAGTTTTACGATCTCTTTATGATCATTTTGAAGCCTCAAAGTGTCAGTTGAGTAGCTGTCAATGGAGGGACAGAAAGCTGTTGGATTTCATCAAAAATATCTTCATTTGTGTTCCGAAGATGAACGAAAGTCTAGGTTTGGAACGACATGAGGGTGAGTAAATAATGACAGAATTTTCATTTTTGGGTGAACTAACCCTTTAAGTTGGTCACGCAAATTTAGACGCGTCGACCAACAGAAAGCGACTTCTGTGTGAGATGTGCTTTATACATCGCTAAACTAAAGACAATGCAACATTTTGTTGACTTTTGTGTTTTCTAAAAAGATTTTTTTTAATATAATTTATATAATTTATTTTTATTTAATTATATAATTTTTTTAATGTTTAGACTTTATTAAGCATTCAGAAGTGTCATAAAAATATCAGTTTTCAATTTCTGAAAAGAAACAAAAACATCACTAGCCAGGTTTCTATCCAAGTTTTAATGTAAATTTTAGAATATTGAATAAAAATGCTGGATGGATTCACCAATAAACAAGATCAAATTGAATCTCTAAAATGTGTTTATACGCTTACCTAAGGTAGCCAAATCGCGGATTAACTACTGTACAATGGAAACGTGCTGAATGCGGAATCGTATACTAGTTCTGTCACAGAAAGATATGGTCAAAGTACTACAAGTAGTATAGCAACTACAATGCGGTTTTTAATTCAACAATGCACTGAATAAATTCCTAGATGCAGGGGAAAAAAAGTCATGTGATGTTGCCTCAAGTCATGTGACTTGAATAATTTGCTCATAAAAGACCTGTGTCTAATTTCCATTTCCTTTTTTATTTTAAGCCAATTTCTCTGTAATTTATGATTTAGATTTTTTGAACAAATACAAAATGCTGCCTTAATAATAATTACAAAGATAATATTATATTATATTAATAATCTAACTACCGATTTATCTATAGACTAAGTTCAGTTTTAGAAAAGGGAAATTGTTTTAAGACAGAAACACACTAATAAGCATGCAAGGTTGCACATACAATTCATTCATACGTTTTGTATCACAGTATAAGCATTGATAATGATATTGTGCAATACTGTGTGCAGTTTGTATTTGTCATTTTAACTGACAAGGAGAGGAAGATCACAGCTCATCACGGCTTATGACTCTGTGTACAGAGATGGTGGCTTATATAAGGTCAGGTCTGGTCTTCAAAGATCAAAGCTCAGATCACATCGCTCAAAGGAAGAGAGAGGGGGAGGTTTAGAGAAACACGTACCGAGGAAGTGAAGAAAGTTCTTACCAAGATACACAGGCATGTGTGGAAGGCAAGACACACATTCTCACCCGCACAGACACACACATAATCAAGCCTTCCCATGTTCACATGCAAATACAGTTACAGGATAAAAAAGCAAAGGCAATGAGTATTTTAAAGAGTATTCTTTATGAAGCAATTCTTAGCACTGACCCCTTCAAACCCCTTCCCAGGACAAGATGTCAAAACCAAACAAACTCTGATTGGTGGATGAATTCTGTCTGGACTGTACAGTACAAAGGCAATAAACATCTCCAACTGATGCTTGTCACACACATACACACTCACATTGCCTTTAGTTACAGTGCAGTTCACAAAATGCCACATCAATCATTTAAAATAAAATAGTGAGAAAGCTACAAAAAAACCCTCCAAAATATGTTCAAAATATTTTTTTTAATTTCCTAAAAAAAAAAAAAAAAAAAAAANAAAAAAAAAAAAAAAAAAAAATCCAACAGAATAATTTCTAGCTGTTAATACTAAGTAAAACCGTAATTATTCCTTTCTTTTCCTTCTGCATTTTGAATGGGAGATGAAATTATATGATTGTGATTGTGATGTGACATGGAGTACCCTGTTCAAATATGGGTTTCACAACATGATGTAAGAGCTCATTAATTGCGTGACAAAGCAAAACTAGAGTACATTTCCAGCCTTGAATCTCAGACATTATTGTTGGTGTTCAGCTGCAGCTTGTGGAATAAGGGTAGGCTAAGTAAAACATGTAGTGGTCTATCACAGGGGCTGACCTGCTTTCACACAAACACACATGCATACACACACTGATCTCTGCTCAGCTGTGATCAAGAGGGAAGAGCTGCGCTTTTATCCGTCGAGCTGACTGTCAAGTAATGCCTCACATCATGGTGCCAACAGCTACCTGGAGCAACTCTGAGTCTCAAGCTCCTGAGGGAGAGAGAGAGCCAGAGAAAGTTCTAGAACACCTGCAGCATTTGTGCTATCCATGAAGCTGCAGCGAGCGCGAGTATGTATGTCTGTCCTGAGTGAGTGAATTATGCATTATAGCAGCCCGATGTGCGTGAGGAAACAGTTGAAAAAAAAAATCTGATTTAAAAAGAGGAAAAAGGAGACAGATAGAGACTCTGTATTGGTGTATATATAAATACTGTATGTGCACACATTCTCTCTCTCACGCACAATCACCACATAAATAATAAAACGCCTACAAAGCTACTGTATATGCAGAACAGACCTGCACATAATCTGTCTGTCTCTCTTCTCGTTCACTCACTTAGTACAGAGCCTAAATTCATTGTGTCACTAAATTGGCAAGTTCAGATGGAATCTGAGGACTATTTAAATGTTATCTGGGGAAAATCTGCAAAAAGGATTTATATAGGATACAGTGTGTTAAATGGAACTTAGAGTTCTAAAAATGTATAGGTAGCTGAAAGCTTAATAAATAAGCCCAAACATTTAATACACTACCGTTCAAAAGTTTGGGTCTGTAATATAATTTTTTTTTATATTTTTAATTTTTTTAAACTGTT
Source organism: Anabarilius grahami (assembly GCA_003731715.1). Classification (NCBI taxonomy): domain Eukaryota; kingdom Metazoa; phylum Chordata; class Actinopteri; order Cypriniformes; family Xenocyprididae; genus Anabarilius; species Anabarilius grahami. The sequence continues at coordinate 3,173,614 of RJVU01072388.1, read as the reverse complement.
TTCTATTTAAATATATTTTAAAATGTATTTATTTAGTAAAGCTGAATTGTCAACTCCAGTTTTCAGTGTCAAATGATCCTTCAGAAATCATTATAATATGCTGATTTGGTGCTAAAGAAACATTTCTTCTTACTATCAATGTTGAAAACAGCTTAATGTTTCTATGAATTATTTTCAGGATTTTCAGGATACTTTCAGGATTATTTGATAAACAGAAACATCAAAAGAACAGTATTTATTTGAAATATTTTTTGTAACATTATAAATGACTTTACTGCCACTTTGGATCAGTTCAATGGATCCTTACTGAAAAATGGTAAGCTATTAAAACTTGACTCCAAACTTTTGAACGGAATGAGCAAGAGGCATTGAATGTGTATAACTTTTTGAATGATGGGTGTTCCAATTCTACATGTTTTTTGGGCACATATTCTGTGTGGGCCTACTCAGTGAAATAAAAGACAGAGAACCTAGCAATACTGATAGCAAATGAGATGCACACACATAAGATCATAATGCATCAGTGTGGTTGTGTCAGTGTAGAAAAAGGACACTAGGCTTTTCTCTCCTGTTCTGATACTCAAACATACAAATAAACAGCCACACTGAATCTAAGATGACCAGCCCTTAACACAATATGTGACTTTAATTTCTCAGCCAAATATTGACCACCACTGACAATTCTACCAACAATATCCAACCCTTGTACTTTGTCTATTTCTCAATCAGGTCACAAGTCTAAACAGATGAGGGGAAGGGTGAAGCCTTTGGTGAGTGTTTGTTTGGCGATGGGATGACATATCTATTGCCTACGGTATGTACCTCCTAATCAACATGAGTCAGTACGCCAACATTACATTATAGTTACACACATTACCCATCATGCATCTAGTCAGCACAGTAACAGTGAGTTGTGTACAGTACAGCCCAGACTCTCACTACAGTGTCATGGTCATCAGGTACAACTCTTCAGTCACATTTTCAGTCATTTAGCAATTACATCATAACTTTAATTGATCATTATCTTCAATAATCAATTGATAGGAGCAGGAACACAGTAGCTACTGGTCTCTGTTTTTTTGTTTTTTTTCTTGTTTTGTTTTTTTTGCTAACTGAGAGAACATACAGAGGG
>RJVU01072388.1:3118620-3171883 GCA_003731715.1 Anabarilius grahami | reverse complement strand
TGTATATATGTATATATATATATATGTATATATTTATTTGTACATATATATTTTGTATAGATAAATTATATGATGGCAATGAAAACTGAATACAATGGGCAATAAAATATCTATGTCAATTCACAGTATAACATGATACATTCTCAAAAACATAGTATATAGAGATAATATTTCTTTTTGTTCTCAAGAAAAAGCTACATGGGAATTATAAGTCTGTTCTGTACATGCAGTCACAGAATTCTGTGTTAGCGCCTTCTGACTCGGTAAGGGTCAATGACAGATCAAGTGTACTCATGGCACACTATATTAATTCAATCATTCTACATCCATCTTCCTGCCCCCCCGCCGCGCTTCCATGCCGGGTGCGGCGGACTTTCCGCTGACGCACCTGTATTCCCGGAATTGGAAGAAACGCTGACCGAGGGGATTAAGCGGCTGTGTGTGATTCAGTTTACACAACACACAATTCAATACCTGAGCTTGTTATTTCTTGACTCATGCGATGACAGGTGGGTCTTTAAAATGTGGAAAAGCCCTAAATTTTATTGTTGTTGATGACGAACCTTCCCCAGGGGGTCTTGTTTAAATTAACAAGATATGAAAGGGAGACAAACATCACTTATATCAAATAAAGGGCAATCAAATCTGTTGATCTGTGACAACATGTACAAGCCCTCTATGCCCCCAGAATAAAAGTGTAATTGTCACTTCTTGTGATGAGTAACTGCATCCAGAATGCTACAAAATCTACCGCAAGTCTACTTTTTGCTAAATCATTTCAAAGCTACATTCAACTACAACACGGGCAAATAAGCGGTGCCTGACGTCAAATAGGTATTCAGAAACTGAATCTCAGTATGATTGACATCAATACTCTTGCCAAAATAAATGGTGTAGAATGCTTTTGGTTAAAAATCGATAAGTAATGTTTGTCCTTGACTCTTCATTATCATATGTTAACATTTGCACTGACGAGAGCCAGCAACTTGTGCTTTATTATATGCAACTCTGCACTGGAAGTAGGCTTGACTTGATAATGCACAATCAGTGACAACGGCAGCCTCAGCTCTTTTAAAAATTGCCCTTAACCATTCCAGAAACAGCAAGCTATCTGTTCGAGATCTAATGCGTGATGATTAAGGAACAAAACAACAAGCACGTTACACTCATGGTCCACCATTTATAATTGTTAATGTACAGTTTTTAATATTATGTAGCCATCTAGTGCCAATCATAAATATTGCAACCCATCATCATTTGATGAAAGACAAGTATTGCTTTATGCAAAGAAAGGACCATCACATTGGGCAGTGCTGTGGATCTAGTTGTGAAAATTCTGTTATCAAAAGAAATTGATAGCTCATTAAAAATTTTCTTCACATCTATAATCCTACTATTTAACATCAGACACAGCTGGTTTACCCTTTTGTTAAAATACGACCACAGTGAGAGCAATAATTAGCATAAAAGAAAAGGAAACCTGAAGGGGAAAAAAATTACAGGAAAAATTGCTACATTTTTGTTTTGTTTGTGTTCTTATTGTTTTTCTTTTGAAGTCTGTCTCTTTAGAACATAAAGTCATCCCTATTTGATGTCAAAGTGACACCATGGCATTGGAGTTCTGATAGGACAACAAAAGTTCTGATGAGTGAAATGGCTCCATGTAGATTCTGATTAGCTTGGAATCAGAAATACAGAAGGAGTGACATAGTTTACTCTTGTTTACTTTGAGGTCAAATTTCAATTAATAATTTTCCAGCATGGCCTTAAAAGAGGAAGCCAAACAGGTACTGATGCCATAACATCACTGTTGCAAGTGTGAAAAAAAGAAAGAAAGAGTAAAAGAAAGAAAAAAGGGCAATTCTGTATCTATGTGCATCAGGTTGCCATGGAGACAATTTTTCAGTCAGTGGTTTGATGCTGATCATCTGAGCCTCTCCAAGACTGCATTCAGATTGAATATAGATTAATTGAATCATCTGTAAATAAACTGAATAGCCAGTTTAAGCCACAGCAGTATTTGATGTCTGTCGTCACATGTTGTATGTGGACGATGCAAAATTGTCTTTTCCTTGTTTGAGGGAGTGTATATGTGTAAACATGACATCATTACTCACAGAAAAATCCCAGACATTTGCTATCCAGTGTTCTCATTGGAGGAGAGAAGCACAGAGGACATCATAATACTCAGCTCAGACCGAAGATGGAGCACGGCTGGAGTATCCATCGTGACCGCGGCAGAATTTGTTGAGCCATTCCCTGCTTTGACTGTCGTTTCTTTGCTGCTTGGGTCACTGTCGTGGACGTTTTCCTCGTCTTGGTGCGGCGCATGTATGTGCATCACACTCCAGCTGCGCTTCACAGTAGAGCTCACACACACGCGCAGCAGCGAAGCCCCGTGTCATACTTCACTCTCTAGGCTGGAGAAATGGGCAGAACCACGGCGTGAACATAAGCTCTTGGCTTTGAGGGGCAGATGTGGGGAGTAGAATCGCCTTGGCTGGGGCACAGACCGAAGTCTCTGGTACTGAAGCTTAGCACTGGCGGTGGCTGCCTGGGAGGAGCCAGAAGTAGCCCCAGGGGAGAGCACAGGTGGAGGGGACATGGATGCAGAGGATGGAGGTGGAGGAATGGGCATGGGTAGGGAGTTGGGAGCAGAAGGTACAGGTAATGAGGGCAGGAGTGGCTGAGGTGAGGAGGGTGATGGCTGGGGTATGTGTTCTGAGAGCTGGGCTTGCTGGGAGCTTAGGTTGGACTGGCTTCCGGATTTGGATTTGTCAGGTTTAGGGGGTGCTTTGGGCCGAGAGCTTCCACTAAAGCTGTGGCAGTGAGGAAGCAGATCCTCCTGACTGTGGGACTGAGCACTGCTGTGTTTGTGGTGTACATGGGGCCTACCGTGCCCATACTGTGTACATGTACATGATGCTGCATCTTGCATTCTATCTCGAGACCTCTGACCTTTGCTCTTTGGCCCACTGCGGCTACGCTTCTCACCCTTCATCTGTAGTTTGTCCACTGACCAATAGCGTCTCGGTGGTGGCAGGGAAGTGGGAGGGGGTGGCCACTGTGAACCTAGCCCTCCACTGCCTCCTCCAGAACCCCATCCAATCCCTGGACCTGAACCCCAGAAATCACCTGCCACACCCCACCCTTCAGCCCGACCCAAAATGGAGTCATCTCTACTGTTGACACTTCCACCTTTCTCTCGAGCAGGGTATGTTCCAAAAAACCAACCCCCACCCCCAATTCCACTGGCTCCACCCACACCAGTTCCTTCCCAGTACCTCTCAAAACGGCCAAACTCTCCTGAGGACCCCTCATCAGAAAAACTTTCCTCCGCTCTTATCCTGTCCCGCTCTGACTCCGACACTGCTCCTCTCCCTGCACGCCGCACTCTCTCCTCTATTTTCTCCCTTTCTCGTTCTCTCTCTCTCTCTTCTTCTTCCCCTTCCTCCTCCTCATCCTCAGAGTCCCACTCATGGAGGGAAAGGCCTTCTCTTGTGTTAACTCGCCCCCTTTCATAGTGAAGAAGCAGTGGCCTGCGCTCTCCTACTCTCCCTTCTGCCTCTCTCTCTACCCCACTACTCCTCCGTCTTTTGGACGAGGAGAGGAGTGTATGTAAAGAGGAGGGAGGGGAGGGTCCGGAGGCCTCTGTGCCACCTGCTTCTCCTCCACTGACCCAGAATTTAACCGAAGAGGGGAGTTTGTTGAGGTTGGGATAGCGTTTACTGGATGGTCGATGTCGGGAATGGGAGCTTTTGGGTCTTCTCTCTCTTCCTCTACCTCCCCCACTCTCATCCTCTCTTTCGTCCCCCTCATCCTCACCTCCATCTCTTCTCCCTCGCTCTCTCTCTCCCTCCCAAGCTGAAAGACTGCCTTTGTCTACAAATGCACTGCGGTATTGAGTGGAAAATGACGAGTACTCCCCTTCTCTATCCCCATCCCCCTCTCCATCTCTATCCGCCTCAACATCACCCTCCTCTGGCTCTGACCGCTTGCCAGATGACACCTTCTTCTTCTTTTTTGTTTTCATTGCCTTCTTTTTCTTCTTTTTCACCTTGCGACGCTTCCTCTCTCTTTCTCGTTCCCTTTCACGCTCCTCCCTCTTTTTCCGTTTTTTGTTTTTCTTTCTCTTTTTCTTTTTCTCTTTTTCTCTCTCTTTCCTACGTTTCTTCTCTCTTTTCCTTTCTGTATCTCCCTGGGTTCCACCACTCCTCTCCCTGTCCCTCTCTCTCTCTGCCCACCCTGCCCACCATTCCTGGAGCTGTGCTAGCTGACTGCTACCCCTCTCTCTTTCTCTTTCCTTCTTATGCTCCCTGTCTCCAAAGGTGCCCCACGGTTTACGTGGGGGTATAGGAGGAGGAGGTCCATGAGTGAGAGATCTAGGGGAAAGGATGGACCGTTCTCTATCCCTGGTTCTGTTGTGGCCCTGAAGAAGACTAGACTCTTCGGTCAGCTCATCCAAATCCTCCTCATCCTCTTCCTCTGCCTCTCTGTCTCGGGTGCTGCGAGATGACGCTGTGGAAGTAGATGAAGGAGAGGTGGAACGTGAGGATGTGGCTGAAGATGTGGTTGAGGAGCTAGTGGTAGATGAGGAGGAGGATGTGGAGGTGTAGGGGAGTGAGGGAGAGGGAGATGGAGGAGTGTAGGTTGGGGAAAGTGTGACTGGCACAGGGATGGGGAGAGGAGGAGAGGGTCTCGGTCTTCGACTCGCTTCCCTGCCTCCACCTCTCCGGCCCAGTGGCAGGATGTTTTCGTACAGTGGGCCACTGGGTTCTTTGGGCTTTTTTGGTCGCCGTTTCTTCCAGAAGGATGAAGGGAGAGGGGGAGAGGGGTGCTGCAGCGGGGGGTTAGGTGTCAGCGGGGCTGGGGCCTGGCTTTTAGGAGGAAGCCTGGGAGTTCCCAGAGATTTAACCCCTCTACCCTGACCCCCTCCACCAGTACCCACTCCCACCTTCTTCCCCACGCCATGGTCCATGCCCTTCTCCTGGTAGAAAGCCACACTAGTTGGTGGGGGTTGTTGGTGGGCTCTGGGGATGGTTTTTGGAGTTTGAGAACCTGTCTGTTGGTCCACACATGGCCCAAGTCCCTCTGGATCAATAGGTCCATAGTAGCGCTTATATCCATCTAGACCACTACCTGTACCTCCACCACTTGCCCAGGCAGATGCCACGTTTTGGGGTAAGGGCCCTGTTTCTGCTAGGGCTCCTCTCACACCCATGGAGGTGGTGGCACTAGCGGTTTTGGGTAGCCTCCAGCGGTCCACAACCGCCAGTCTGCGATCTGGCCGGGGTAAGAAAGTAGTGCATGGTAGTGGAGCTCCTATAAGTTGAGTATTTGTGGGACCCAAGGCTGCTCCAGAATGAACAATTGTGGGAGGGGAACCAGGAAGAGGTGTTTTGTAAGACTGAGGAGGTTGAGGCTGTTGTGGTTGCTGCTGCTGCTGCACCATGGCAATGGCTGAATTGGATACAGCTGAAGTGACCACATGTGAGGAAGAAGAAGCAGGAATCATGGAAGTGTGATGGTGGCCAGAAACTGTGACTTTAGTCCCACCTTGTGCAGTTTCATCTTCAAAACTGCAGCAGCTATACATTCCCTAAGAGTACAAAAAAATAAGCTAAGTCATATTCTGATAATAAGGGCAAATCAGTTTTCACTGCATCACTCTCACCGCATCTATAATATCACAGGCATGTCTATGTCACCATCCTTCTCATTCTACTCAAACTCTCCCATATGTCTTTCACCCAGTAACTAATAATCACTCACTCTTTCACTTCACACTCTCTCTCACCCTGCTGAAGGCCAGTAGAAAGTCCAGTTTGCCGGAATGGCCCATTTTGCTCATGCAGTGCCGCAGCCTCCAGTAAACCAGGTGTTCCCAGGCGAAAACCAGAAGACTTAGGCCCATGGCCACCAGCAGCATGTAGAACACACCGGCCATGTTGTCTATGTCTAGTTTGGAGCTCATCACTTCAATTTTATCATTATGACAGATCCCTGAGAGCCAGAGACGTTCGAGCATCTCAATCTCATCTGTGTGGAGAAGGGAGAGAAATACAAGGCATTAACATAACTCACTTTCTCATTTGATAAGTGATACAACTTCTTGGCACTGATGCATCAATAAAACATGTATGAATGCAATATGAAATTGAGATGCCTTTCCCACATGCTTGCTGTAGCAGGAAGCAGATGCTAATACTAAATGTGTGTAAATCTGTTGTGAACCTAAGTCAGGTGATATTTTGAGATCTTTAGAGTATTATACTGAAAACATTACAGGTCAGAGGTCCAGTGAACAGGTTCCTGTGGGTAAAGGGAACATTACTGTGAAGGCCTGTTTAGAAGCTGATCAAAGGGAGCAGTTTTTGTTAATCTTGAAAGAGTAAAAGGAAGAAGAAGAGAGCAAGAGGCCTGTAGGCTAGCAAAGGCTAGGTCCTGCCTAATGATCTACCCATATCCTCTTTTCCTCGGAGGGTAAGTGATAAGACAAAAAAGGAAGGAGAGCAAAGTTCTTTGTCTTTTCAATGCTGCATTGTATCATGGGAAATGAGAGGATGTGAAGAAGTAAGTAAAAGGCATGTGGAAAAGAAGAAGAGAGTGACTTTGTCATTATGACAAATAGCAGAAGCACCTTTCCTATTCAGAGAGGGGGAAGTTAACATAAAAAGAGGGATGAAGACAGATGGCAACGGGGGAAAAACAGTATATGTTCATTGTTTATGTTTGTCTGTGTGTGTATGAGGGTGTGAACGATGGAACAGAAAAGGGAAAATGAAATTAAGAAGGAGCAACAGAGTGATAGGCAGAGGGCAGAAAAACAAGAGGACAGAGGAGGAGACAGAACGGTGAAAGGGTGAGATCATAATCATTTAATTGTGCTGGAAGATGGTCAGGCCTGCTGCAAACTCAAGAGAAAATCGGAATCTCACCTTTTATCTACAGAAAGACGAGCTTGTGAATTACAGCAATCCTTACTAGACTGAGGCATGTACTGCAGCATTAACTGCTTTGATGAGAACTGGCCAACTGCACCACATTATCTCAGTATGGGCCATCTCAAAATAGTGCTGTGTAACATAATAAAAGTACATCATCACCCATCACACTGTAAATGACAGCTGCGTTGTTCTCACAGAGTTTGAATTATGGCGTCTGTCTCTTATGCTATCAAAACAAACTATCCAGCAAGCGTAACCTGCAGGCATTAATCACAATGTAGATGAGGTGCCGCAGACATATCACATAAAACATTTCACAAAAGAAAATGCAGTCAAGCAGGACGAAGAAGCGCAAGCTGAATCCCACATGGGACTTGAACAGATAACAGCACGAGCCCGGCTTGGATCCGAGTGCTGCCTCACTCTGTTGACACTGTCCATTCACCTTCTTCTGACTCCTGCCAGTGGCGCTGGCAAACCACTTCACTGACCACAGCCAAACTTAGCAGGTGTGTCATACTGAGAACATACATACACACACAGAGCTATATTATAAACACAAACACCACTCACACACTTGCACAGCTTTACAAATGCATGCTAATTTACAAATACACACCCACACATACAGTACAAATGTGAGCATAGCACATTCTAACACACGTAGATATACGTTCACACCTTTGCTCTTGCCATCACAGCTTCTGTTTGGCAATGGAGCTCAGGGTTGGCACGATTAAGTGGGTACATTTTAACAGCTAATGCTTTAGCAAGGTCTTTAAGCTCAGGCAGACAGCCAGTCTGTGCCATTTGTGTGACCTCCAACACTGTTCCCTGTGCAGCCCCCTCTGATCCCGCCCTGACCCAAACCACTATCATGCTAAAGCAAACATTGCTCTTGGATCAGCCTTAAAGGTCAACACTTTTATAAACAGATCGAAACCGCAGAGGCATCTCTGACCACTGTAAAATTTCCTCGGAATTGTTAGTAGGTGAAAGGACTCCTATTCTAGATGACCGCTGCAAAGAAAGCTGCTGGCCCTGAGATAAAATAACATAGTGCTTTTAGCAGGTAAGAAGTGCTTTTGCGTGGTACTGACCAACAAGGTTACCTGCGGCGTTTAAAAGATATGAAAAGGCTGCAGATGGACAAGTGGTTTCCTGTGGCTTTTAAAGACTCTAAAGAAACATAAAAGTACAAATTATAGTCAATGGTTGTACAACAAAAAAATGATTAAATACCTCCATAGTAACTTCCAAGACGTTTAAGCTTCAGAGATAATTTCTTGGATTGGCACAATTATATAGTAAATGTATATGAATAGTATATGTTACGTTGTGTTGATATGCCTTCAATAAATATGCTTATGCAGAAAAGGCAAACTTTTTAACTTTTAAGAAGCTAAAATTTAACAACAGCACTGACATTGTCTTTCATAATTGTCCAGTGAAGCATTTTGAAAAAGAAGAGTGATTACATGTAGAGCTGCCATAATAGCAGAAATCTGTTAAATTACATTAAAATATTTGATAATAGAGACTCATAATCCCCAGAAAACCACAATGGTTTTTAACACTTTAAAGGTAAAACAAGGACAGAATTCAGAATATAAAATCAGATAAATCACCCACGCCTCAACAACCACCAACCAGATGAATAAAAAAAAGTCAGTGTTCATTTCACATGTTAAGCTTCTCAGCTGTTAAATTGTGGTGTTAGCTAATGGAACCTGGCACAAGTGTGACAATCGCACTGTGGGAACCTGGCGTACACACACATTATTTCAGTCTCTCTCTCTCTGACACACCAAAAGCCAAAGAGGATTTAAACAGCAATCAAACAAACCATCCAGTTGAAACAAAACACTGTGTGAGATAGCTAGTGCATTTCTGTGTTTGTGTATGTGTGTGTTGGGAGAAGGCAAGGAGGATGGTGTATAAATGACAATTAAAGAATTAGTACTTGGACAAGCACATTTGAATCAGATGCGTTCCACTCTGACATTGCAAATCCATAACAGCTAATCCTCTATGGAGTGTTAGAATGGACAGTCACTCAATACACACATCTCACACAATAGCTTGGTTCCAAAACCTAGTGAGCTGACTAGCTACCTGCTGCCAACACAGGCAACTGCCTGTGTAGTATTCCTAACCATCATGAAAGTTTGGAATTTGGAATGCTTTGTGGTGTGCACACCATACCAACAGCACAGGAGAAACAACTCACAATAGTTTGCAGTTAGAATGTTGCTAAGCTAACAATGTGATACTTTCATAAGCATAAAAATACATAACAAAAATGGGTAATATGATCGATATTAACTTTTTATTGACACTTTTAGGTATCTGGGTCAATAACGTGACGAGTAATTTTTTTTGTCCAAAGGCAAAGATATGACATCCAGAGTATGTAATATCTTTAATTATATTTTGCTACATATAAAGGTATTTTAAAGATTTGAAGTGTCAAAAGGTCATTCGGTTTAACTGTCCAAAGGCCAATACAGCCATTTCATTTGTGATTAAAATATCTTAAAATGTAATAAATGTAGATATTTTTTATTTGGGCTTGATTTTATAACATCATATATCAACATAGTGCAAAATGGTATTAAAATTATGTGTAGAAGTCGTTGCTTTGTTATTAGAAAAAATGTATTTCATTGATGTCATTTGGAGTAACCAATATAAAGGGACCATTTTGGATCAAGTCATGCAGTCAATATCATGTGACAGGATGTGACATCATTCAGACACCTCCAAAGGACCACATGGTCATGAAGCAAAGTAACTAACTCTCTTTTAACTATTTGAAAAATCAATGTTTTCACTTGCTCATACGCATGTCCCAAAACATCAGGTCATGTTGTAATATTTTAAAAACTTTTTTGATTGTCCTTTTGCTAGCTAGCTAGCTATCAAGCTAACTAGCTAGCAAGCTAGATATCAGCCTGTTAGCATTGTTTGAAAATATTGTCATCCGGTATAACCGAAAGTGTCGTTCGGTAAAACCTAAATTTTGGTTGAACCGAATGACTTTTTTGGTGACAAATTTTGGCCATCTTGTAAAATGACAAAAGCAGTGTTAATTGATCATAAAAAACACATAATCTCATTGTTAAGACTTAATAAAACAAAATAAAAAAGTTTTTTTTACACTTTTAAAAACCTTATTCATCAATGATCCATCTAAGAAGGCAACATAATGAAGCTGCCTACCTTTTGGAACATCTTTCACATCGCGATTACACATATGGAAGTGCAATCACACAAAACATTTGGGTTACACTATTTTAAGGTGACAATTGTACTTAGTCAAATAAGTACTGAGTAATATTAATTAACTACATGTACTTACTATATAGTTACAGTTAAGGTTTGGTTTAGTTACTTGTAATTATGCATAATTTACTGTTATTAGTATAGTAGGTACATGAAGTAAAATAAAGTGTTACCAACATTTGTTGTCTATTATACAATAAAAAAAGGTTTGTTGTCTATTGTCAATAGTGTAATTCCAAGGCTTTCTGTTGGCCACTGCGCCAAATTCAGTTGACCAACTTGAACCTCTTGCAAAGTCAGCATGGGCAAACCTTTCACTCTTACACAAAATTCCAAATCGCATATATTCCTATTGAACAGGCTGGGTTTCACCCGCAAAAATTTGATGAACTACGTTAAATACACAGCTTGATGCCTCACAATCCTGCATCATAGGCAGCTTATAGGCTTTGGAACAGAGCACAGACTTTCTATCTCTATTTCTCTCTCACACACACCACTTCTGCCATTCCCAAGACTGAATCTTTGATATATGATACATCTCTTTTATGCATCAATAGATTGCTATCATCTCCTTTAAATCGGTAAACAGCCTGCTAGCACAATGACAAATGTCACCTGGTAGACAACAAAGATACATATTACGTCATGTTAAGGAAACTGGATTACACCAAGATAGCTGGGAAGATGAAGCTAGCAGTACAGGCTAATGAATAAAGTCTTGTTAAACATGCAGAAAAAAGACTTTAATCTCCCAAAGGCTTTTATCTTCTCCATCCCAAGAGCATAAATGCACAAATATACAATCCCTTATTAGCACTTTGATACTACAGAACCTTCAGTAGACTCTCACCGTCGCCCACCAGCTGCAGTAAGGCCAGGTCCAATGGCCGTTTCCAGCGGGAGTTCTTGATCAGGGCGATGCCGTAACCAGTTGTGGCGAATACTTTCCCTGAGCCGATGGTCATTACTTTACAGCCTTCATCTTTACGAGCCATGTAGTTCAACACGGCTGCATCATAGATTAAGGCATCCAGCTTACTGCAGACACAGACAGGAAGAGTAGGAGTCAGAAGAGACAGACCGTGAGATGGAGGAGGGTGACAGACAGAAAGAGAGCAGAGAGGAAAGTTGTAGTGTGGCGGCATTATATTATCACTTTTGCTAAAAATGGATAAGGAAATGACAGGCTCAGGAAAACCATGGTGTGGATTAACAACTCATGATAAATAGAGGAAGAGTGTATGAGGTGTACAGGGCTAACAGAGGAAGTGTGGGAGGAGGGAGAAAAAAAAGTGCAAACACATCGTAAAGGAACTCCTGTTTGTGAGAGCAACATGGGGCTGCGAGGTGTAAGGAAGCAAGTGGAAAAGTGAGAGATGTTAGATAACAAGGTTATTATTGTTTATGAAAACTATCACAAAGACAAACTAAATAAACACAGCGGAAGTATTTTCGTTAACAGAAATATAAATGAGTTTGCCAAGCAATGAAAGCTAAATTGAAAATATAGAAGCAAGCAGCAATTATAAGGGTTTACATACTGCTGGAACTTTAAGTATTTGTTTTTTCAAAATATAAAGCATTTCTCAGATGGTCAGTTAAGCCAGGTTTACACTGTGCAATTTTGGCCACGATTTGGATGTCTGAGACAAATTGAGCAAATCCTAAAAGATTCCTCTGATCCTAGGCTAAAATCTGAAGTCTCTGATTGTTAGTTTGACATGTTCACCGACAGCCGATTAATGACCGTTGCGATCAGATTTTACCTCCAACGGAATTCTGGCCATGTCAGAAGATTTGACACATAGTCCTGTGACTTCTCCTATGACAGCCGTCAAATTGTCTTGGTTTTTAAAGACAAGCCATAACCAAAATTAACACTAGGGATTTTTTTGTTAACCACCACTTCAGGCACACGTGTAATGCAGCTCACAGTCACCGAACATGTATGGGTTGATGTAAAGTTTTCATGCGTGTGTCCCATTTGAACACATTTTGATTGTCTTACAGTCTGACATAAATGACAGCTGAGATCCCACAGTGTGACATAAGGATCACGTTCGTACAGTCTGACAAGCAACAATCGTAAAGGACTATTATAAATCACACAGTGTGCCCCGGCTTTATTTCATGACAGTTAGAGTAGAGATCTGACCATTCTCATATTTATCACTGTTGCAGGCCCATCTATAAGGGGCTTTCGCACCGAATAGTTCTAGGAATTCAGTTCTAGGAACTCACCACTAGGATAGTTCCCTGAGAACTAATTTATCCCCCGGGCCATGTTCCTGGTTGCATTCACACCGGCAATAGGAACTCTGAAGCGGCCGACAGCGGCGTCTTTAAGCGCGGCATTTACAAACGCTAAAAACCGGTGGATGGAGAATGCTGTAATCGGAGCGGTGTTTGTTGTGTGTCGTGGGTTTCGTGATAACGGAAATGGAATGTAAACACGTAATTTGAATGGCCAAAAGAGCAAAAAATGGGGCTAAGAGAAGAAATCTCCTATGACAACTTTTCAGTACTAAATATCATTGAGGCGGAGAAAAGAACACAACCCTGCAGACAACAGGTAAATGCCATTATTGCTGTTTCCCATGTTAGTGAATTAAATATGTTTACATGGCTTTTTAAAAAGACTGGGTGACGGTGTTTGACATGCGTTTGATTAAATCGAGATTAAATTGCGAGAATAAATCAACGTACACTTGCGTCACTGGTCCTATAGTGCTGGTTTAGACCCTACTCTAAAGTAGGAGCTACTTTAGTTCCCCCAAAAGGAGTTTCTAGAAGTAAACTCATTCCTAGTTCCTGCAGTGCGAACTTGGCAAAATCTGGGTACTTCAGCCAATAGTTCTAGGAACTATGAAAAGGTTGCTCCGTTGTGAAAGCCCCTGTTGTCCGACATCATATATGTCATTTTATGAAAATCTTGCATTTCGAGGATGCAGACTTTTGAGCAAAATTGGCCACACCCACAAAGAACAGAAATTAAATTTAGGATATACATTTGGTTTCTCTCTAACCAAGGATTTTATACAGTTAGTTAGGGCTGTGACGGTATGGGATTTTTCTTACCGCGGTGAAGACGCAACATATCACCGCGGTTTGGCGGTTAATCGCAACCCCCCCTCCCCCGACCTCCGTGGAAATATAATGACTTAAGAACGCATGCAGCTTGTAAATGAACATGGAAATAAAGCAGTCGGTCTTCTTTATTATTTAAACGGCAAATTATATTAACAATAATAAAATAAAATTTATTTCAACTTTGTTTTTTCGATGTCTTTTGAGTTTAATAGGAAATATGGAACAGTTTTTCACCATTTAACAGCAAATTACCATTATGTACAATTATTATGTAAATTATAATATAATATAATATAATAGTATTGTATTATAATAATATTGTATTATATTTATTATTTCCGAGTTGTCTAGAACGCAGCATTAAACGTGGGTGTAGTAGGCTACTACAATTACAAGCCATTCTATTAAATGACATTTCAGCACTTGACAGATAGCGACTTCTAAGTAGCACTTAAAGCACAGCTACGTGCGACTGTGTTAAGTGCATTTTTGGGAAACGCACGTGAAACAATAACGAACGATCGCAAAATGCCTCGTAGAAAACGCTCTTAAGCGCTAAGATCAATCGTTATCGGGAAACCCGGCCCTGAGATGTAGGTTATATATAAAAGCTGTTTTAAAGCATTTGCTGTATGGATTAAAAAATAGGCTAGTAAATATATTCATATATCAGACAAAATTGCGTTGCAGCAAATCCTTTAAATTTTAAGGTAGGCCTATTCAGAACAGAGCAACATAAAAATCAGAATATATAAGCAGCTATACGATTATAGGACAAAGTTTTACATATATGCCATTATAATTTGCGTTTTATTTTTTTAATTGTATCGAATTATAAAATAAAACGCAAATTTTAATCGGGCCTGTTTTAGGCCTTTCCTTATTTTTATATTTTAGACATCCATCAATTATGGTTATGAAAAAAAAAAATGACTGGCCATCTCCTCATTGAATGTGCCTTTAGAGAGAAATGCACGGATTACATAATGAAAGAGTTTCTATTTTCGATTTTAATTATTTCATTTTAAAGTAGTAATTTAAAGCTTTCTATATATTCGTCATGCCTGTGTGAAGCGCCCCTGTTCAAGCCAGAGACGGCAGAAAAGCACAACGTTTTGTTGATATTGTGAGTGTACACGAACAAAAGTAGACCTTTAAAGTTTGGAATGACGTATTACTCTTACCTTTATGAGCAAAAATGAATGCCTATTTTAAGACGTTTCCACTGTTAAAAAAAAAAATGCAAGAGATCTCGCTAACGCCTCCATGTCCTGCAGAGCCCGCTTCAGCTTCACTCCGTACAAACGATTGGATATGCGTCTAAGAGCGCACATTTATTTAGGTTAAACATTTAAACTAACATTGTGATATGCTTTAACTGTTTTATATCTATAGATTATATTTTAGACAAGTCCTTATGATTTGAGAAGGCTAAATTTATTAAAACATAGGCTATGATCAACTCATTGTCTGCCGCTGGCCGCTTGGCCATTAGCCTACTTAAAAAAAAAACAACTTACGTTTAACTAACAAAAAAATGCTCCAAACGTTTTTGTAAATTAATTTTAAAAAGAAAAGAAACGAAATATAACCATTTTTACATTACATACAAAACTGAACTATTTTAATAGCTGAAACAGTAGTATATAAGCTGTTTTGGGAGAGAAAAAAAAAAAAGACTGGATAGGGCCTAATCTACTTCATCCAACGCTTTTTTGTTCTGTTATTTTCATCTGTGAGCATGCTCTTGATATATGCATTTCACAATTTTGTTGAGTTTAAAACGTTTGACAAATTCGTTCTGCTCTTGCTGTTCGTTCGGCAGACACCCCCCACCACCTTGCAAAAAAAAAAAAAACACAGAGGAAATACTGCAGACGCTGCCGGGACGGAAGACAATTGTTTATACTTCATATAACACACCATATGCATTCCTGTAACTTTCACTAGCAAATAATAAAAAGAGAAAAAAAAAAGAGTTGGGTGATTACGGTGATGAGCTAAACACCGCGGTCGACATCTTATTACTGCGGTTATGCGGTAATGCGGTTATCGTCACAGCCCTACAGTTAGTGTGGCATAAAGTAATGAGCAATAGTTCTACCATACCACTAAATTTCAGATCTATGGGCCTTATGATTTGGGCTATACGATCACGGTTTTAATGAATAAACTGAAACTGAAACTGAAAAACTAAGTAATTGTTTTCAAAATTACAAACAAGAAAGAACTATCTATGCACCATTAAAACTAAATCTGAAAACCATAATACAAAACAAAATTCAAAACTGTATGAGAAACAGAATAACGGAAGTCAGTGAGAGTAAGAAACCCAGCACAGACCCAGTCTTGAGGTGGGAGATGGCGTCCTCCACACTTTTCTGGTTGTATTTGATCATGTACTGGTGCATATCTGGATAGTTACTGCGGATGTTTTTCTCTGTGCTTCCGTTAGGGACCGTTCCAAATTTCAGAGGGGGGTACTGCTCTGTGGGGTGCTGAAACTGAGAGAGGGAAACACAGTATGAAACAGTGATTGAAACTGATGTTGCATTGGTTTTTTCAAAGTAATTAGTGGACTAACAATAGAGCACAATGAAAAAAATTCTGCAAGACTAAACATGAATGACATGTGACAGTGAACGCATGTTAGAAACAGACTAGAGCTACTGCAGCTGTCAAAACCAACTATAATACATCATAAACAGAGAACAATATACAAAGCAGCAGTGCTGACATGCACATTGTGTTCATTCTGCTTTTAACAAAGGAGAACAATAGTGAAGCAGATGGGGGAAACTATTTTCATTTAAAAAGGGATTACAAAATGAACATGAGGCACTTAGAAAAAGAACCAACAAAAGCCACCACAAGTTAAATGACTTTAAGTATCCAGATTTGATGTAGCTTCTTTTCTGAAAATGACACAAACACAATGGGACTCAAATACATTTCATTTGGTGTACACAAGTACATTCATTTGCCATGACAGCAAAAGAGTGTTTTTTTTTTTATGTCTGTGTGTTTCCTCAAGAATCCCTGTAGATTCTTCAAGGTCAACACTGAGAGCGAGGGCAAAGGAACATTTCCATGCTAGAATGGCAAATTACTGAACATCTCACAGACCCACGATGAACAAGCACTACCACAGTATTAAAACGCAAGCACAAGTAGAGGCACATCAATGCGATATACTCTGGTTACTAGCAGAAGATTGAGTATACATTGTCCTTATTGTTAGCTATGAAAAGGTATTTTGTAGAATTAGGCTGCTTTTCATGCAATATAGGAGCTGAATGGCCAAACGGCAAAGATGAGAATGTAGTGCTGTCAAATACTAGTGTTTGTGTGAGTGTACACCATTAAAAAGTTTGAGGTCAATTTTTTTGTATTTTAAATAAATCCCGTTTACATTAAGGTTCACATGATCCTTCAGAAATCATTTTAAGATGCTGATTTGGTGCTCAAGAAACATTTCTTATTATTATCAATGTTCCAAACAGTAGTACTGCTTAATATGTTTTGTTGAAACTGCGATATTTAAAATGTAAAGGTTATACATATTTTATTACATTTTAAAATCAACGACTAGTCTTTCTTCCAAAATGTGTGTAATTTCAGTAATAGTCTTTGAAAGCATCAGCTCTTCAAAAGACAAATAGTGAGAAAATGTTTTTTCATGGTGTTCATCCACTTAGCTACTGTCAATCTCAAATTCCAGTCCAACTCTAGTCTCTGTAGTCTTAAAGAATATTGATCCCAAAATCCATGTCAACACAACATCACGAATTATGAAATCTTTATATGCCCATCTACACGCACCAATAAACACAAGCTCTCTCTCCATCTACAGTATCTCTGAAATCTCTATTCCCCTACCTTTTTATCGCTGAGGCCAGACACAGTGTCAATGTATTCCTCTTGGATCATGAAGGCAGCCAGGTTGGCAGTGTAGCTAGCCAGGAAGATGACAGCAAAGAAAGCCCAGACAAGAACCATGATCTTGCTAGTAGTTCCTTTGGGGTTCTCCACTGGAACAGAGTTATTAAAGACCAGAGCCCAAAGAAGCCAGATTGACTTCCCTATTGTGAAAGTAGAACCCCCGGCCTCTGACAGAGAAGAGCAAGTGAAACAGAGAAAGAAAGACTTTTAATACAGCCTTGAATTTTAAAAGCTCAAAACAAACTAAAAACTATCAAAACTGCTAAATTGATTAAAAAAAAGACACTATGCAGATGATGAGGTGAGAGAGGGGTGCCGGTGCCAGAGGATGAAGAAGAGAACAGAGGAGGGAGAGGAATACAGAGCACATGTCTGCAGTCCTTTATTATACATGAGTATCTGAGAAACTGACTGCACCACAAATATCAAACCCACGTCTACGCCAATAAAGAACAGAGGTGAACTCAGCCATTAGGACCCCTGAATAAACTCAGTGACAAGCAACTGCGCACATTTATCTCCGTTAAATTAGCGCTTGAGACTACTAAAGTTTGACCTTATTAAAAGGTTACATGCAGGACTAAGAGCAAATCGGACTCACTCTTGCCACTCTGAAGGCTGCGGTTGTACCCCACTGGACTGAAGAACTCAAAGATGAAAACCGTCACTGCCACCACGGTCAGGCACATAACAAACATCATCACCCACACAGCAGGGCTGTACGGCTCTGAGAGAGGGCACAGAGAAATCAAAACCATTAGTAGTAGTTTTTCTACTTGGTTTGTACACAACACAGAGCAAAAATCAATACCAGGGTTGTGGCAAACATAAGAACTGGAGAAGACTTTTGAAAAAATAAAATAAAATAAAATAAAATAAAATAAAATAAAATAAAATAAAATAAAATAAAATAAAATAAAATAAAATAAAATAAAATAAAATAAAAGCAGTCTATTTGGAAAAAAGTTGATTTAGAGCTTCTCAGTGAAGTGTG
Source organism: Anabarilius grahami (assembly GCA_003731715.1). Classification (NCBI taxonomy): domain Eukaryota; kingdom Metazoa; phylum Chordata; class Actinopteri; order Cypriniformes; family Xenocyprididae; genus Anabarilius; species Anabarilius grahami. The sequence continues at coordinate 3,153,622 of RJVU01072388.1, read as the reverse complement.
ATAAATAGTTTGTTTTGAAAGGGAACTGTAAGTCTGATTGATGAGCTCTGAAAAGATACGCACCAGTACCTGAAAAGTCATACATCATAATCACATGCACCAGAGACTGATTAAAGTCAAATATGATGAAACATTATGGCTCACATGAGACTCAAACTCACCAAGAAAAGCAGAGGGAGAGACAGTTCCGTTACTGCGAGAGACCATGACGCTGATTCCGGTCTCCACAAAGGGCACCGAGAAATCCACGACCTCTGACCTCTCCTCGTTGATAGTGAGGGAGCCGATCGCCATGTCTGCCCGCTTGTACACAACCTAGAGGACAGGAGGAAGTAGAGGATTGTATTTTTGCCATTTTGCCACTTTTATTTGTAGTAGGAAAGTTTTATTTACAGGATTTATAGGGACTCTTTTTACAGGAGCATGATTCCCTGTAAAATGCTGCTGTGGCCCAGTAAAATTTTACTGATTAATCCTTATTCCACGAGGGAAATTACTGCATACTGACCTGAGAAACAGGCTCTCTTATTCAATGGATATGATCATCTCCAAAATGTCAGAGACTAAGTCAAAGTGGACATTTCCTCTGGGCACCTCTTCCCTTATTTTAGATCTTCTTGGGAACCTCAGATTTGCTCAGAAGTCATGTGGCCACGGTGACTTGCAGAGGAATGAGAGACTGAAAGGTAGCTAGCTACCACGCTAACTAAAGTGTGAATGAGTAGCTATTGCAAATCCTATATTTAACTGGACAGTAAAGGAGAGACAGCAAAGTACAGGAAGAGAGAGTGGGAACAGGACTGGGATTGGGAATCGAACCCAGGTCCCCACGAGCGCAGCAGTGTTGCATGCTGTAAGTCTGGAGCAACTACCCTCTGTGCCACAGCTCTGACATAAAAAAAAATGCATTATGGAACAAGAAAGGCCACCAAGCAAGCTGCTGTATTAAAAGTGCATGACCGAAGTAGTCCAAAGCACGAAGCACTTTATATTAAACACTTCAAAGAAGATTGAGCATACAGTTTCATGTGGTCAAAGTGCTTGTGCCATTTAATGTGGTAGAGTGGCTTTGCTCTTATGAGTAAATATTATTTTAAAACAGTTATGAAAGTAAATATTATTTGGTAGACAATGAATTTAGATATAAATTAATGTAAAATACATTAAATTTAATATAAAAATTTACATGTTGAAAAGTAATGATTTTTCAACAAGAACTAATGATTTTAAAATGAAGAGTCCCTTATATTTATCTGAAAATAAATTTCTTTAAAACGTTATGTCTAGGGAAGAGAATGTTCTTTAACGCAGAAGATTGTAGTTGGTGGTAATAACACATGCTTTGCATAAATATTTATAATATAAGTTAGTTTTTTAAACAGCAGTCTTGCTACTTTAAAACTGTAAACAGTTATTAATATATATATATATATATTCATTCATTCTAACATTTACACTATACTGATCAAAAGATTGGGGTCAGTAAAAAAATTTCTTTTAAAGGAATAAACGTCAACTTCATTTAGTTTCTATTTTCTTTGTTAAAGAGAAGGTAAAGGTTAACTTTTAAAAATATATGTTTAGGTAAGTAATAAACTGAACTTCTGAAATAATCTGTAACCCATATAGTTACATTAATACCACAAAATAGTATTACAAAATGTAAAACTGTTGCTCCAAAAGTCACCAGAATTGAACGCTTTGGTTCTTTGAACCTTACCCCCGGGCCCCCCAAGAAAATAAGGGTGCACTTTTCTTTACTCGATGGGGAGAAGCACCAGCAATGCCCCTGGTATAAAGAGGACATAAAATGTTAGGGAGAGAAGAGTGGAACGAGCTGGGGAATTGACATGAAGATGAATCAAACTTGTGATGCCCGCATGAGCACCACGGCCCAACTGCTAGTCTACGGCCTTAACAGAATTTCTCTACACTTTACTGATCAAAGCACTCACTGTGCACTAAAAACTAGACATTCAAAGAACTATCAAAAACTGGTGATGTACAACAGAGGTGAGTCCTCGGCAAGGAATCAGCATTTTGCCTGAACACAGGGGCCATATGTGGTGTGTAACAGTTGGTCTATCTGCAAATTCAGAGAACCTCCATCTCTAATTAATATTCAATCCACGTACTGGCTGCATTCCAGTATCCATAAATTGGTCGGGCAGATAGTGAAGTAAGAAGCCTGCACACATAGACGCTACAGGAGGCAGGTTATCCATCTCGAGACAGTATACCCCATACAGAGAGAAAGCATGTACGGGAATACCAAAAAGGAGGGACAACATTAACATCTTTACTTTCCAGTGTAGCTCTTTTCTCACTTCGCATTCTGTTTTATATTCCTGAATGGTGTGAAAAGCTCATGATGCAGAGAAATGGGATTTATGGCGACGAGTGCAGAGTTGAGTCACTGCCTAAAGTCATGCAGGTTACATGCTTTCCCAAATCTCCTCTGACAGCTTGAACGCTGCATTGATTCCGAAAAGACACGCACCTGCCCGCGCCTATAAATGTGTGTGTGGGATTGTTTAGGTAGTATAATTTCCAGTGTGTAGCTAGAGCTTTTGCATTCTTGCGGAAAGTGAGCCTGCATGTTTGTTAGTCTGCAGAGACTGTGGAAAGAACATAGATGAAGTTGTTTCCTCGTGAGCGCGCCGCAGTCCCGGTCCTGCTGCAGGCCGGCACAACGCACAGGGGAAATGTGGACCTGTCGTAGATAGAAGATCAAAGCCGCTCACACACACACACTCTCGCAGCCTGAGAAAATAACCCTTAGCACTGCGCCTACAGGGGCCGTGCTGACAGCTGATTGGCTGAGCATCAAAATATGCAGTGAAGAGACCAAAAGCGAGCGAGAGAGGGAGAGAGAGGTGGAAAGAAAAAGAATGAGAAAAAAAAAGACATGGTCACAGAAAAAGAGATATGCTGAAAACCAAGGAGCAAGGGGAGAAAAAAGAGAACACATAAGATACCGTGAGAAATATTAAGAGCAGAAGGATGGAAATGAAGGAGGAATGAGACAGAGAAAAGAGCTGTTTCCATTCCCTAGCAACGGTCTCGAACAGGCGTCACTCCAGGGTGTGAGCGCCACAGCGGGGTCTCGCTCTCAAAACAACAACCTCCTGTCTGTCATTCGCACTCACATGCACTGGCAAGTCGTTTTTGGCTGGCTTCAGGCCTCTGTCTTGGATACCTCTGTGTATGTGCATATGACCCATTAGTCAAATCCCTCGCCGCTGTGTTAAAAGGGTTCAGAGTGTTTCTGCAGTCCTGGAGGCCGGCAGATACGGGTGGGAATTCAGTCATCAAACAGGCCAACAAGTGACATGTCTGTTACATCACGCACTGTACTGGAATTACATGTTTAAACTCTTTACAAAGAGCAGCACTCAAACCTACAGTCCTAGAGACCCAACACTCTCATGGACCCTAGGTTAAAAAAAAAAAAAAAATTGCCTTGATTTCTTCAGTGACCCTTTATCACAATTTTTATTAAGAATATTAACATTAACACATTATAAAATTATTTCCTTTAAAAATTTGATTATAGATTAGAATGTCATGAAAATATAAGACTGTCATGAATAAAGGAATGTCATGATAATATAAAATATAAGAAAATAATATTTTCTATTGTAACTAACTTTTGTAAATCAACTTTTGAGCAAGTACATAACCAGCCAGTGTTCAAAACTATCTCCTTACCTTAGCCTGATTCACAACGGTAAGCTTGTAATAATGTTTTCTAATTAGAATGGCACTGGTAGGTTGCTCAAGCATGCCGCCGTTCGCCTTTGCGTCATTACGTCACATCTGTTTACATGAAGAAGGAGTCCCAGCTAGAAGGCTATATGGCATGTGAGGATGATGATGGTAGCAGATCATTTATAGCCTTTTCTCACAGCAGCTGGAATAATTAAACATCATTTTGATGGCGGATTGTAATCCAGAAAGGTCCAAATGACAATCATCAGTGACAACTGGAGATTCACCCGTAGTCAAAAGCAAAAGACTTCAGACTGCGGAGTTGCTACAGAAATGGAAATCTTCAGGTAATGCTAATACACACTAAATACACATCGTCATGCAATGCTGATGTTGTTAACATGAACAATTTGAGAACAAAGTATAACAATAATAAGCGATCATTAGATTTAAATCACAATTGGTGGCACGATTTATTGTAATGCTTTTTTTGACATTTTCCAGTGAAAATTCTTATTTTGGTCATACTTCCAAGATGTAGAATCTGTGATTCCGAAGTACAGGATCCACACGGGTGCAATGACTAACAACAAACATAGATTCATCCATGCTGAGGAGCCGTGCCGATGCACAACCCATGTAAAGATGATAATTCCGCAAATAACTGCAATTGCAGGTTTCAAACAGAGATGGCAACAACTTACAGACTGCAGTTTTAACTATTACTTTTAACTATTTAATATTTAACAAATAATCATGAAAAACATGTAAAATGGTTTCCACAACAATATTAAGCAGCACAACTATTTTTAACATTGATAATAATGACAAATGTTTCTTGAGCCCCAAGTCAGCATATTGGAATGATTTCTGAAGGATCATGTGACACTAAAGGCCGGAACACACCAAGCCGACGCCGACGAACTAGTGGTGATGAAAGCAGTTGACGAAAGCAGTTGGTTCACGTCGGCAGCGTCTGTGTCCAAAGTTGCCCTGACACACCAAACCGACGCTCGACACCCGACGGCCAAGTAGCACGTCATTCTGCGCCTGCGCAAGTTGAAATGCCTTTCCGTACCAGCAGCTGGCAGTAGCTGAACGGCCAATCAGAATGATCAGATGGCCCGACGGACCGATGAGCTCCGATGCCGATTCAACATTTCGAATCGGCCGAAAAAAAGCCGACGAGGACCAACTTCAGCCGACGGTGCGGAACACACTGAGAAAACTTAGTCGGCCGACGAATAAAAACTGCCCGACGGCCAACCGTTGGCTTGGTGTGTTCCGGCCTTAAAGACTGGAGAAATGGCTAATGAAATTTCAGCTTTGCTGAAATCACAAGAACAAATTACATTTAAATGTATTATTACAAATATATTACAGTAGAAAACAGTTATTTTAAATAGCAAAAATATTACACAATGGTAACATAAGGTATTGGTTAAATATATTTAATTCAAATAACAAACACAACTAATTTTTTTTAATCAATTATTTGATTAAATAAATCAAATAACAGATTAATCAATTATTTTATTGTATTGACAGCCATATTTTTTAATAGTTAGAAATCAAAAACAAATATATATATATATAAATATTTCTTGCTGTGCTTTGTTGTACTGTAACTTTCTAAGGATTTTTTTCCTGTCCACTGTTCCCTCAGCTTGCTCACACATGGTTTAATGGCAATATGCCCTCTAAAGCTGCTCTGGAACAATAATTATGCTTACTGAATTGGAATTGAAAATATAATTGGACTGGTAGAAAAAAGATACACATTTTTATTTTTAATTACTTTAATTTTAAACGCAATTAAAACAAACATAATTATTACTTATGAAATATTTTCCAGATATTTTAATAATTTGATTTGGCTTTACTGCAATGACAATATAAAAGTCAATTATTTAACTTCGGAAACAACATATTTATATAATATCACGCTATTATATGCTATTTTTCTCAGACTATATAAATGGATCTTTATGCATGAAAATATATAGCTGCTTTTACATTTTAGGAAGTGAGTCCCTCTTAAGGGGATCATCATATTTGAAGGTCCTCGGCAAGAAAAGGTTTGCAAACCCCTGCCTTAGAGCTGTATACTCTGTCACTATCTCACCACACCCTCACATTCATCCTCATACAAAGAACATTGACACATGTCATATGCTCACATTGCTTTCATACTGCAAATACATTGCACCATGATCTCATCTATCCCATAATCCTAGTGTTTGATCATCATGAGTACTAATACTAAAGGGAATAGCAGCCTTGCCTTTAATCTGTAGTCCTCTCTCCACTTAATGCCTGTATTTACATATGCAAGTGAAGTCTTCTTAGAGATATCGCTGACAGTGCATCCAGGGCACTTGCTCATCAGAACAAGGAGAATAAGGAGAGGTGCTGATGGGAATACAACAAGCTTGGCCAGTTTAAAGTAGGCGAAAAATGCAAAAAGCCTCTCTCACCTCTCCCACCATCCCGTTCCAAACACCATCAATCTTTTTCCCATGTTTCCCATTGGTCACCAAGTAGAGGTCATAGGTGAAGCCGACAATTCTGGCCAATCGCTTAAGAATGTCGATGCAGAATCCCTTGCAGCACTGTTTCATAGGTGCCACCCCTTCCTGAATTGCACTGTAATCAGAGAGAAAGTGCTCACTTAGCTTTAATGCACGTGTCAAGAAAATCCATCACATTTCCAATAAGATTCAATTTGTTTACATTTGTTTGCATTTGGTACCAAATGTTTTATAATTCCTTTTTAGTAATAATATAATATAATAATTGTTTGGGATCAGTAATTAATATTTTTATTCAGCAAGGATGCATTAAATTAATCAAAAGTGACAGGAAAGGCTTTACTTTCATCAAAGAATCCTGGAAAAAAACATCACAGCTAAAGAAAAATATTAAGATGCACAATCATTTTCTGCAACAAGAATAATAAGAAATGCTGCTTCAGCAAATCAGCATATTAGAATGATTTCTGAAGGATCATGTCACACTGAAGTCTGGAGTAATGATGCTGAAAATTCAGCTTTACCATCGTAGGAATAAATTAAATTTTTAAATATATTAAAATAGAAAACATTTATTTTAAAAGTTAATACTATTTTTACTTTTTATAATAATATTATTAACTAATAATATTAATATTAGTAGCATTCCCCCTCTCCTCAGCAAGCGAAAACAAAAGAAACACTGTTACCAGAGTGACAGTGTGTTACAGTGGGAATGTGAAATAAGGAATGACAGAAGAATGAGAAGGGAAAGATTTTCAGTAGTAAGTGTTCTTGGTTCATTTCCTGTGATATAACAATAAATTATATAATGAGATGAAACATGGACGCCCGCATGACTGGTGTGGGAGTAGTAAAACAGCATCTGCAGAGACACACATACACAGCAAGAGCTCAAGCAGATTGACAAGCAACATGATGGCTAAGTATGAGTAGAGATCGCCACAAGGCAATTCAAAATGAGAGGGGGAGTGAGAAAAAAAGAGAGAGGAAATGTGTGATCGATTGCAAGGCTAAGATAGGTGAGTATAGCCCCTGGAACATCATAGTGATATCTTGGGGGGAAAAAGTGAGAGACACAGAGATTGAAAGAATGTGACAAATGACTGGAGAAAGATGACCAAAGCTTCCAAAGTAAAATCTCTGGAACAAAAAAAAAATAAAAAAAAAAATGCCATGCTTACACACACACACACACACACACATATATCCATGCACACCTAAATATTGAAGTGCACGTTATAAAGAAATCTTTATTATTAAACCAATGTTTTGCCTATCTCAGGTGATAATAGCTTTTAATTTTTTGAGAAAAGTTTATGGTTGAAATGTTGGTAAAGAATCTGAAATTGAAGAATAAGATTTTGAGATGAATGAATGAATGGATGAATTAATATTTTGCCAGTAATACAAAAATAAATAAATAATACAAATAATGCTAGCAATACATTGTGTAGAATACAAAAGCAGTCAAATACAACAATAAAAGACATGATAAAATAAAATGATAAAATGATAAAATACAATAAAATAAAACTCAATTATTGAAATTTCACATAAAATTAAGACATTAAGACTACTCTGTTGTATACAAACAATGAATGAGTTAAAGGGTTAGTTCACCCAAAAATGAAAATTCTGTCATCATTTACTCACCCTCATGTCGTTTCACACCCGTAAGACCTTTGTTCATCTTCAGAACACAAATTAAGATATTTTTGATGAAATCTGAGAGCTTGGTGATCCCTTAGAGACAGCAATGCAATTAACACAAGGCCCAGGAAGGTAGTAAAGACATCATTAAAATAGTCCATGTGACTACAGTGGTTCAACATTAATTTTATGAAGCGACAAGAACACTTTTGTGCACAAAAGCAAAACAGCTTTATTCAACAATTACTTCTCTTCAGTGTCAATCTCCGATGCTGTTCATGTGAGCACCAAGACGCATGCATGTGATGCTGATGCAGGAGCTGCCGTAGTTCTGACGTAGAACCCTTAAGCGCTGCACTGTGTCTACAACGTGAACAGCGTCGGAGACTGACACAGAAGAAATTGTTGAAAAAAGACGTTATTTTTGTTTTGTTTTTTCCCCAAAAAAATACTCATCACTTTATAAAATTAAGATTGAACCACTGTAGTCATATGGACTTTTTTTTTTACGTTGTTTTACTACCTTTCTGGGCCTTGAAAGTGGTAATTGCGTTGCTTTATGGGGGATCAGAAAGCTCTCGGATTTCATCAAAAATATCTTAATTTGTGTTCCGAAGATGAACGAAGGTCTTACAGGTTTGGAACGACATGAAGATGAGTAATTAACACTTTCAAGCGTGAGTTTAAAATATTCTAACTGACCCCTCAGAGAGAGTTTTTTTAATGCGACCGTTATTTTAGAACGTTTGCCCTTATTGTTTCCATGGCGACGCGTCTTGCGTATCACGAGCGCTGAACGCAGCCACAATAACACTGTATGACAGATGGATCGCTATTATTTTGTTTTTCCTTTTTTATTTAAAATATTCGCAAACTTGCTTACCATGTCATCAACTATATGATATTCCGATTCTCAAATATGTGTAAGTGAGTGTTCTTTGTCGTTTTAAAACCTTTATAAATGATTTTTATCTTGATCTATAATGCGAGATGGGTGCCACCATCTTAGTTTGCGCTGCAGTTCACAGAGTCCTGTCAGTCGGATTTACAGCAGGTGAATTCATCAGTTTCTCCGGAAATATATTCATGTAAGTGGCTAAATAAAAACTTTATATTTACTTAGGCCCATTATGTGTCTGATATGAATAAATGTCGGCAAATTATATTTGAATTTCACTGTTATTGCTGCTTCCACTGATGTCTGACATCAGTGTGTATTTTATAAACTCTAAATATATTGTTTTACTGGTGCTTATTTAAATGTCTGAAACATTAAAAGAAACATTATGTGGCTGAAAACACTGCATAGCTGTGATATATGACAAGAGCTGCTCGTGTCCGTCTTGCAGCCAAAGCGCGAAAGCACAGTTTGAATCTGGCAGTTATGTGACGTCGCTGAACGTTCGAAATCCCATATGTGGGACCGTACGCCCAGGGGCACAGAAATAAAAATCCCATATGTGGGACCGTACCGCTCAAAGGGTTAATGACAGAATTTTCATTTTTGGGTGAACTAACCCTTTAATATAAAGATTATAGCTTTGAAATCTGAGGGCGTGATTGGTTGTAACAGATGCATGGCTAAAAACTTGGTTGTAACAGATGCATGGCTAAAACTCCTCCACTCATACCTGCATTTGATCTCTTTCAGACAGATTAGGAAAAAATCGGAATGACATTGGAATGCCTGTCTCACTGAAAGGTCAGAGATTCGTACAGCGAAGAAACTCCTTACCCTGTCCACTGAAACGTACAATTTTCTAATTTAACATTGGTTTCCTGGGACTCACTTGAACAATACACAACAATGTTCCTTTTCCCCCATATAGAAAAGCCATGATAAATGGCAGAAGAGGAGGTCTGATGAGTACTAACCTGGCATTGAGAGGCCGTCGGCATGGCACAGAATCCCTAATGCAGGTTCCAGAGGCAGGGTCTGCAAGCTCCACGATAACGAAGGGGCGCTCCTCCAGGGTCACAACCCTCAGGTGCTGGGCATCATCAGGCGGCTGCAGGAAGGGGCCATAGCGAGACCAAGCAGGGTATCTCAGACGTAAAACCCCATTCTCCCACCATCCTACCTAAGACCACACAGACAGTACATGGTCGAGGATCAGAGATCACTTGCAACTTGCAGTTGCAGAAATGTGGCCAATAATATAAAATAATTATTGTGGCCATTAATAATATAATGACCATGGCAAAATATGTTTAAACATGACCACTTCTCATTATGAAAACAATTCATAAGTCAATAATACAAGAAATTCAAAAGGTCTTTTCAACCATTTCAGCTATTTAAAATGGTCTATTCTAAAGAAGTCACTGAGGCTGGATTACAGGCAGGAATGGCTTCCCTTACTCAGGTTAAGCCTGTAAAGTGGGGAAGGATAGTGAAAAATGAAAGACTATCGCCTCTATGTTCATCTGTGAGCTTATAGCTGTGGGCTCTCTAAAAACAGTCCTGTGCCCTTTTTACTCACTGGGGAATGAGTGGATTTTTCTTTTCAGAGGAAAAAAAAGACAGATTTTTAGCTAAGTGACGGGCCACAGAGGAAAAGGTTACGAGCCTGAGAAAAAACAGAGAAGGGGTAAAATGTGTCAAGATGGGCTATGACAGTATAACTGAGCTCATAATCCATATACAGAAGACAGAATTGTATCCGAGACAGTTGTACAGTGCTTGACAGAAAATAAACCAAAACAAAGTTGGCGATTAAAAGTGTGCTTTATGCAATGAAGTATTATTTAGATTTTATTATTATTATCATTATTTTTTATTTTATCAAATAATAATATATTATAATTTATTATTATTACTATTATTAATATATGTAGATTATACTTTGTATAAAAGCTTATTATTAAAGGGTTAGTTTCATACCCGAAAATGAAATTTCTGTCATTAAGTACTCATCCTCATGTTGTTACAAATCCGTAAGACCATCTTTGGAACAGAAATTAAGATATTTTTGATGAAATACAAGAGTTTTTTTATCCCCTAAGGTCCAGAAAAGTACTAAAGACATCGTTAAAACAGCCGACGTGACTGCAGTGGTTCAATGTTATGAAGCGAATACTTTTTGTGCGCAACAACAAAACAAAAATAACGACTTTTTTTCAACAATCTCTTCCCTGTCAGTCTTCTACGCAGTTGACGCAATACAGGCAGTGCAGTGCTTCTGTTTACACGTCCTGGCTCAGTGGCACAGCGTTCACTGCATCAACTGTGTAGAAGACTGACAGGGAAGAGAAGAGATTGTTGAATGAATGAATGAATGAATTAATGAATGAATGAATGAATGAATGAATGAATGAATGAATGAATGAATGATGCATTTACATAGCCTTGAATGACGGTAATTACGTTTCTTTCTTTCGGATTTCACAAATACAAACCCGATTCCAAAAAAGTTGGGACACTGTACAAATTGTGAATAAAAAAGGAATGCAATAATTTTCAAATCTCATAAACTTATATTTTATTCATAATAGAATATAGATAACATATCAAATGTTGAAAGTGAGATATTTTGAAATGACATGCCAAATATTGGCTCATTTTGAAAGTGAAAGTGAAGTGACATGTGGCCAAGTATGGTGACCCATACTCGGAATTTGTGCTCTGCATTTAACCCATCCAAGTGCACACACACAGCAGTGAACACACACATCGTGAACACACACCCGGAGCAGTGGGCAGCCATTGCTGCGGCGCCCGGGGAGCAGTTGGGGGTACGGTGCCTTGCTCAAGGGTCTCACCTCAGTCGTGGTATTGAGAGTGAGGAGAGCGCTGGACATTCACTCGCCTCACCGACAATCCCTGCCGGACCTGAGACTCGAACCCATGACCTTTGGGTTTCAAGTCCGACTCTCTATCCATTAGGCCACGACTGCCCCACAGTCGTGGCCTAATTTTGGATTTCATGAGAGCTACACATTCCAAAAAAGTTGGGACAGGTAGCAATAAGAGGCCGGAAAAGTTAAATGTACATATAAGGAACAGCTGGAGGACCAATTTGCAACTTATTAGGTCAATTGGCAACATGATTGGGTATAAAAAGAGCCTCTCAGAGTGGCAGTGTCTCTCAGAAGTCAAGATGGGCAGAGGATCACCAATTCCCCCAATGCTGCGGCGAAAAATAGTGGAGCAATATCAGAAAGGAGTTTCTCAGAGAAAAATTGCAAAGAGTTTGAAGTTATCATCATCTACAGTGCATAATATCATCCAAAGATTCAGAGAATCTGGAACAATCTCTGTGCGTAAGGGTCAAGGCCGGAAAACCATACTGGATGCCCGTGATCTTCGGGCCCTTAGACGGCACTGCATCACATACAGGAATGCTACTGTAATGGAAATCACAACATGGGCTCAGGAATACTTCCAGAAAACATTGTCGGTGAACACAATCCACCGTGCCATTCGCCGTTGCCGGCTAAAACTCTATAGGTCAAAAAAGAAGCCATATCTAAACATGATCCAGAAGCGCAGGCGTTTTCTCTGGGCCAAGGCTCATTTAAAATGGACTGTGGCAAAGTGGAAAACTGTTCTGTGGTCAGACGAATCAAAATTTGAAGTTCTTTTTGGAAAACTGGGACGCCATGTCATCCGGACTAAAGAGGACAAGGACAACCCAAGTTGTTATCAGCGCTCAGTTCAGAAGCCTGCATCTCTGATGGTATGGGGTTGCATGAGTGCGTGTGGCATGGGCAGCTTACACATCTGGAAAGGCACCATCAATGCTGAAAGGTATATCCAAGTTCTAGAACAACATATGCTCCCATCCAGACGTCGTCTCTTTCAGGGAAGACCTTGCATTTTCCAACATGACAATGCCAGACCACATACTGCATCAATTACAACATCATGGCTGCGTAGAAGGATCCGGGTACTGAAATGGCCAGCCTGCAGTCCAGATCTTTCACCCATAGAAAACAGTTGCCGCATCATAAAGAGGAAGATGCGACAAAGAAGACCTAAGGCAGTTGAGCAACTAGAAGCCTGTATTAGACAAGAATGGGACAACATTCCTATTCCTAAACTTGAGCAACTTGTCTCCTCAGTCCCCAGACGTTTGCAGACTGTTATAAAAAGAAGAGGGGATGCCACACAGTGGTAAACATGGCCTTGTCCCAACTTTTTTGAGATGTGTTGATGCCATGAAATTTAAAATCAACTTATTTTTCCCTTAAAATTATACATTTTCTCAGTTTAAACATTTGATATGTCATCTATGTTGTATTCTGAATAAAATATTGAAATTTTAAACTTCCACATCATTGCATTCTGATTTATTCACAATTTGTACAGTGTCCCACCTTTTTTGGCATCGGGTTTGTATCTTAATTTTTGTTCTGAAGATGAAGGAAGGTCTTACGGATTTGGAACGACATGAGGGTGAGTATTTAATGACAGAATTTTCATTTTTGGGTGAACTAACCCTTTAATAATAATTAATAAAATGTAATTCTTATTCTTAATAATAAACATTTTCTTATTCCTCTTATACACAAAATGCAGCTGAAAGTGTTTCATGGGTCAGAAAATAGTTGATGAAAAACTAATTTGGAAGACTTTTATCAAAGCAAAACACATATGAGAGATGCTACAACACAAGTAATTCATCCTAAGAAGACAGCAACAATAGAATAGCTGCGATACAAATCATCAGTTCAATAATAAAAAAAAAAAATTCATTATTTACTCACCTTACCCATTCCAATCCTGTATGCTGTAATTATGTCCATAAACCACAAAAAATAGAATATTTAAAGAATCTTCACAGAGATATTTTCCATACAACAGCTTATAGTGACCACAGGTTGCCGAGCTTAAAAGTGGCCAAAAAGCAATGCAAAAGCATATCCATATGATTTACTTTCAGACTTTTTTTTTTTTAAATTGTCTCATAACCAAACACCATGATGTCAAGACATCAAATATCTGAGCCAAATGTCAAACCTGCAAAAAGGTCATATGTGCGTCTACTTTAAAAACCCTTTTATTTCATTTCAAAAGCTTGACAGTCTGTGATCCATGAACTGTCACTGCATGGAAAAAATATGATTTGTTTGTGAGAAAAAAAAATACAGTTTTGGAACGACACATGGGTGAGTAAATAATGACAGAATGTTCCGTTTCAGAAATATTCCTATAGGACACAACAACCTCTCAGCAGTTTGTAAGCAGCACACACTTCAAGTATAACTGTTTAGTCCCAATCCCAACACTCAAACTTTGTTCGCTGCATTGTGCCGTAGGAGTCTCCTCTACACACCGGCAGAGACTGGCAGCTATCAGTACCAAAGCAGCCCTCGAGAGCCATTCAGATGTTCAGCAAAAGATGTTCAGCTCTTAAAAATTGTTACAAAGTCTCCATGGCAGGCAAATGAATCAATATACTTCTCATCCGCTGTGTATGTGCACGCGTATCAGCCAGAGGCTGGCAGCTAGAAGACTTTGCATATTAGCACAGGATCAGTGCAGAGGCAACTAATTGAAAGGAATAGAGCAGGAAATGGCAGCAGTCAGCATGCAGATTCCTGCAAGCACTGGTCTCATTGGGCTAGTTACCCCACTTCTAACTTGCTCCGTAACTGAGGCTGTGCCACTACAAAGGCTCCGAAATCAAACGCATCCGGGGCGGATCATTTGGCTCATCGGCTCACCTGGTCCCCGTCTCGTTCTCTGTTCATCAATCTGTCTGCTTGGGTCAGTTTGACTGTCCATTTGTCTGCTTTCTCTCTGTCTCTTTCTCCACCCTTCTTAAACATCCACCTTTACAGTGTGTTAACCCAAGATCTATTTTCTCTGAGCGCCACTGACAGGAGGGAAGAGAACAGGAAGGGAATGTTGAGTTTGCTGGATCGTGTCTGCATCTGACAGACAGCGTCAGCCCGGAATCCGCCACGGAAAGAGAATCAGCCACACATCTCAACAGGTGACACCGTCTTGTATTAAGGATGTCTGAACAGCTTCATAAAATATGCATGGCGTGTCACAAAGTAGCACAACCAGGCAAGGTAGGAGGACTGTGTGGGATCTGAGTGGCTTTTTGCTGCTGCTTGAGGGATAGAAATGCTAATCATGCACAGTGTTTAGTGTCATGTCCTTACAATACTGTTTAATGTGTTCGAACGTGCTGTTGGGTTTCTCTTCTCCCTCTCTCTTCTCTGATCTTTCTCCTTTTCCCCCTCAATCTTTCTTACTCTCTCCCACCTCTGAAATGAGGCGAGTTCTCAGGGCCGATCCATGTCAGCGGCATCCAGACGTCTTAACTCTTCTCGACGTCGGAATGTGGGCCGACAAAACGACCGAAATAGGAGTGTTGGAGCATGTGTGGAGAACCAGAGATCCTGCGGTGAATAACAAAGAGCCGGAGTAGCAGAGATCTGGGCCCAAGCTGAGGGGGCAGAGCCTCACGCAGGCAGAGGTAGAGCAGGGGCCTGATCAAACACCGTCTCCCCTGGGAACGGATAATACTTTCACAGGGTGAAACACAAACACGCTGCCATGACACCCCCGTCCCTGTGAACGTCCCTGTGAAAGGAGGATGAAACGAGGTGCTTTTACCACAGCGCGATCCTTACAAATCCACTAGAAGATTTACACAGCATAAACACACATGGACACATCCTGACAGGTACAAAGCGGGTTTGGAGAAATGTGCCTGGCATTTCATTTCTTAAACGTCTCCCCCCTGATATGTATCGATTTATGAGAACAGCGTGGACAAATGGGATCAAAAGCGCTGTAGCAGTTAGTTTGTTAAAGCACTGTAAATGCTGCATGTGGAAGCGGTCACATGAAGTGCCTTGTGCACGATTGCTTCTCAAAGTTGAGTCATCCACATCCATTGTCTACTCCATGTTAGACGGAACGCATTTAAGACAACCAGAGACAAAACGGAGCGAAGACAAAGACGACGAGCATCACATTTTAATAGAGCACCCTCCTAAAACAAATGGAAATTGAAAACCTCCTATAGTCAGCGTGGAAGCCTTTTAAATGTACATTATGGCACCCCATTAAATATTTTATGTGAATCACAAAGACTCCGTGACTCTGAGGTACAAAAGCATCCAGACGCCTCTAACAGCACTTTTCTCCAGAACATATCTGCAAATGAGACGCAGATGCCAAAGCCAGAACCAGCACCATGCAACCCTTAACAGACTGTTGCACTGTTTGATGGGTTTTTTAAGAGTTGTTCCGTGCACAGATTCAAAAACTACAAAATACCACTGTTTTCTATAGAGTGTGCTATTACTTGACCAAAAGTTTTAATGGAGTAGAAAAATAAAACTTCTCTCAAGATTTACTCATGTCATTTCAAAACCAATCATTTTGGCCTGTTCCTAACACAAAGCTATCAAACTCAATCTGATGGCAATTCATAACGATTTTCCTCTTTGGCGAATTGGTGTCTAATTCGTTTGAATTTGTACAGTCTCATTCGTACTTTTCCGTATCATGTGCCCACTGACAGTTATGTTTTGGGGTGGATCTTCATGCTTACTGTATTTTTTTCTTCTAAAAATCATATGTTTTCATACAAATCACATTGTACGAATTCATATGAAATCGCCACCATGTAAAATAGTTACATTTTGTAATGAGATCAGGTTGAGCTTTAAAGGTGCCCTTGATTCAAAAATTGAAGTTAAGCATAGTTAAATAACAAGAGTTCAGTACATGGAAAAGACATACAGTGAGTCTCAAACTCCATTGTTTCCTCCTTCTTATATAAATCTCATTTGTTTAAAAGACCTCCGAAGAACAGGCGAATCTCAACATAACACCGACTGTTACGTAACAGTCGGGGTGTACTCCCCCAATATTTGCATATGCCAGCCCATTTTCCCAACATTATGAAAGGGATTACACGTCTGGATCTGCACAGCAGAATCATCAGACTAGGTAAGCAAGCAAGGACAATAGCAAAAAATGGCATGATCCATGATATCATGATATTTTTAGTGATATTTGTAAATTGTCTTTCTAAATGTTTCGTTAGCATGTTGCTAATGTACTGTTAAATGTGGTTAAAGTTACCATCGTTTCTTACTGTATTCACGGAGACAAGAGCTGTCGCTATTTTCATTTTTAAACACTTGCAGTCTTTATAATTCATAAACACAACTTCATTCTTTATAAATCTCTCCAACAGTGTGTGATGTTAGCTTTAGCCACAGAGCGCTATCAAACTCATTCATAACCACATGTAAACATTCAAATAAACACTGTACTTGTGCGATTAGATATGCTGCATGACGAACACTTTGTAAAGATCCATTTTGAGGGTTATATTAGCTGTTTGAACTTTTTTTATGTTGTTTAAGGCAAGCGCGAGCTCTTGGGGTGTGGAGCACGAGATTTAAAGGGCCAAACACCCTAAATCGGCTCATTTATAATGATGCCCCAAAAAAAGGCAGTTAAAAAAAATGAATGAAAAAAAAAATCTATGGGGTATTTTGAGCTGAAACTTCACAGACACATTCAGGGGACACCTTAGACTTATATTACATCTTTTAAAAAAAAGTTCTAGGACACCTTTAAGACTTTAAGCTGTAAGATTTATATGGAGCTCTTTTACAGTATTTTTATTTTTGCAGCTTGACAGGCCCAATAGTCACCATTCACTTTCATTGTGTAGAAAATAACATAATTAACATACTGCTTAGCATCTCCTCTTATGGTTGAAAGAAGAAAGCAAATCATTTGGTTTTGGAACAACATGAGAGTAAATGACAGAATTCTATTTTTGGTTGAACTATCTGTTTCATACAGGAGAAATAAAAGATTTTAAGGAAATGAAAGACTGGCCTAATTCAGAATGGACTAAATGTAGAACAGGCAGCAAGGAGGAGCTCATTGGCTGGCACCTAAACAAAGACTATACAAGAACATCGACGGAACAAATGATCAACACTTGACCTTTCAAGATGCCCTGGGCAACACAATCCCCTTGCATCCTCTCACTCTCCTACTGGAGCCTGTTAACGTGAACCTGTCGCACGACAGAACACACTGCCGTTCGGAGTGCAATCAGTGGTCCAAGGCAAGAGAATACTCCTGAAAAGCATTGCTGCTTCTGAATACAGTATATAATGTACACAAATAAATATGGATACTGACAAGCTATGGGAATCAGCAGAAAACTAACCCCCACTTTATATCGAAACTTTTTTGCTCTTATGGCTCAATGTCAGTGAATATTGCCCGAAGGAATCAGAATTTCTCCCAAGTACATAATCCGCTGTCATTTTCTCTGTTAACAGATTGTAGAGGTGGAGAACACAAGCGCTGCCAGGGATTACAATTTTCAGTCTCTACGCTTGTCTTTGTGGCATCTAAATATTAATAATTCTGTTTTAAGGCACAGTTTGAGTGGCACCTTCATGTATATGACATTCTCCCCGGCTATATTTACTCAGTTGGGTTTGGTATCAGTTATTTTGTCTCACGACAGCAGCGCTCTGAAGGAGAAATGTAGAGCCACAACGTCCCATGTGGCACCTACGATATGCTGATATACAAGAACCCAATAAATTTAAGAGAGTTTTTATTCATTTATTTATTTATTCCTTTTCCGCACAGAGATACTTAACATAAGCATAACTAGCGAAGGAAGGGGAAGAGGGAAAAGAGGAAATCCACTCTCTAAAACCATTCCACAATTAATTATTTTCCATTTATTGCTATTCAAATAATAATAATAATAATAATAATAATAATGTCGCAAGCTAATAATGTAGGAAAGCGTCGCTAATCTTAATAACATACCGAGGGTATCATGGACATGCATAGATAACATTGCTAAATGTAAACATAAGCTAATTGTACATTATGTACATCCTCTTGAAAACCTAATTATATGTTTATATCATTGAGGTTTTAACGTTTCTCTGCAGTACAGCAGAAGTGCACCGTCAGCAACACAACACTCTCTCTACTGCAAAATGTGATGCATTGTTCAGAGTTAATTGTAATGGTTTTTTTCTGCCGTGGACTGTCATGGGAAATGGTTTTCGAAATTAGTGCAGTGTCAAGTTGTACATCATTTTAAAACTGCTTTCAATCTATGTCTTACTGCTACAATCTGCAACATTAGGTTCAGCTCATAGACAGCAAGTGCGTCATTACGATAGTCATGATGAAGTAAATTGCACATTTTATTAGTCGTTACCTTTAAATCCCAAAATGTACCAAAATCACATCAGTGCAGAAAAAACAGTCCATGTTATAAACAGACATCTCGAATGATATGTGGTCTTTCAAAATCCATTCCAGCACATTGGTACTGCAGTGCTCAGCATGGCTACTGCAATGCTGCTTTTCATCCTGGACATTACCAATCCATAACAGCAGTTACACAAGAACAAACAGAAATAGAATTCTGATTAGTTCTTACGTCTTCCCAGCCACTCCCAGGCGTGTAGGAGATGACATCCAGAAAGGGATTGGCCAGGTAGCCCTCGTTATTGAACGAATAGTCCCGCCCACCAAGAGTGATGTTACTGAAATACCTGCAAAGCGAAGAGAACAGAGCAGAAACAGTCTGTTGAGATCCAGAAAGAATTAGTATAAAAGACTCAGAGGACACGTCAAAGAGGCACAGAACACTTCACAAACATCCTAATTAGGTCAGATTGCAAGAGTGTGGTGAAGGTAACCATTTTATTTCCTTCAGCAATAGAATCAAAGGAGGCAGTCACTCTATTTCGAGCACTTAATCTAAACCAGTAAAATACCCAGAACAGTGCCTAAATGTGACATTCTTTGTGACTGCTTCAAATGAATCTTTTTATCTTAAATCCAATATGCTTTTGGCAAAATGAAGACTGCACACTAAAAAAAATTTGACTGGGTGAACAAGTTTGAAGGAGCAAAGTTTCCTCTGCTCTGTTCTTATGAGCCTTTTGAAAGTCTTTTGTGAATATTCCTCACAAAATTCCGCCAAAGATCTGTGTGATAAATGCATGCAAAACCATTATGTATAAGCCTATTTAGCAAACCATAATTACAACAGCAGCACTAAACAGGTGAATCTCTTTTCCCCATCAATCTTCTTATGATGTGTAATGAGTGTGAGTCACACTGAATGTTACGTCGAGAGTTTCTGCTCAGTGAGTCCATGTCATTTCTCCTTATTATGTGCAAAAACATGCTATAAAATGTGATTAACACTTTTTTTTTTTCATTCTGGCAATTGTTCAGAAATTCTAGTTTCCAGAGTAGCCAGTGTTTTTCGTTACTGAAGCTTTTTTATTTTGTAGACGATAATGAAGACTATGCGAAAAATGTGGTTATGATAATTACGCAATTTTTATTCAAACATTATTGATGAAAATAAGATGAGAAAAAATTACGCTGATTCTTTCAATGAATCTAACCATTGGCATTAATTTCAGGGATATAAAATGTTTGATTATTTCATTACATTTTGTACTTTTTTTCATCTACTAGAATTAGATGCAATTTTTGTCAAATTTGACTTAAAATAAAGAATATCAAATGACAAAATATTAACTAAAAAAGGAGATTTTATTAAAAAAAAAAACACAAACGAAAAACGCCTAACGTCATGCAAAAATTGTCCACTGTATTTTTCAATACAGAAATAAGTTATTTCCTGTGAGTCAGCAAGACTTCTGATTCATTAGCCACTATAGTTAAATAACTACATGAATAACAAAGTGTAGTACAAGGTAATATTCTTTTGCACTATAACGTGTTTATGATTATGATAATATGTTAAAATAATATGATAACAAGTACCAGTCTGCAATATCAAGCAGCATAATGGACTGTTTTTGTACAGCTAAAACAACTGAAAGCAGCTGATACCAGAAGCCTTGCACATTCAAGTTATAATCGGACCCTTTCGCTCTTACGTTAAAAATAGATGAGTAACGTTCCCATTATAATAAATGAAACTGGCACATGCTTGTTGATTATAATGGGACTATTCTAGTTTTGCTGTGCTGCTTGCTTTCAGGGTAGAAACAGTGTCAAATGTGCTGCAATTGTTTATCCGCTCCCACCCACTTAGTCGTCTTAAACGCATGGGCATGTTGAACGCATCCCCTACAGTCCCTGCGGTGGGAGAGTAAAGGACGTCCATGCCCTAAAGGTGCAGCACTTTCACTCTCATTAGAGTGTGTCATTACAGATAAACTGACTTGCTAAAAATGCAACAAAGCAGCAAAAAGAGAAAAGAAAACAAAGCTTGCAACAAAGTTGAAGGTTAATGCCAAACTAGATGAGCTTTAAACACAGTTCTCAGGGTGAACATAAATAGAGGGCTTTTAAAAGATTTTCAAGATCACACAGTATAATAAGACCATAAACTACGCTGAAAGCACCATTTATTTGCATATGCTGGTTTAGTACTTGATTCACTAAATGAATTACACAGGCAGTGTCACGCACACGAGCACAAAAGCAGCTTTTTTAGCGCTGAAATACCATGGGCAAAAATGGTTTAAGTGTTTAGTGAATTTACGCCTATTGGCAAATTCCTTACTTATATGGCAGATATAACAATGGCTACTCCATATATAAAACATAAAATTAAAATGTACACTGCAAACCCGAATAAGTTGGCAAAAATTTAAGAAATTCAAAGTAAGCAGTACATTAATTCATACATTTAACTTAAAATTATCAACAAATATTTTTAGTAATGGAAATTTAGCTAGTTAAAACTAGCTAATCTAGCAAATGCTAAATGGTAACACAATGTTTTGATAACATTAGCATTGCAATTGCTGAAAGAGTACGGCAATATANAAAAAAAACACATAACAGAAACTCTTCTAAATTATCATAGCAAAGCATTAAACACTACTAAATTTCCCATTTAACATTAATCTTGCAGAAAAAATTATATAACACTTTAAGCACTTACTCTCCCTTTCAAGTGCCAAGACAAAGCATGCTGGGAAACAGAAATCCCAGCCCAGGTCAGGTATATTTAAAGTTCATTAAAATTAAAACAATGAAACAATTCAGACACTTAAAATGTGTCAGTTTCGTGAACTCAAAAGAAAAAGAAAGTTCACAATACTCATAAAAGTTCATTTAAATGAACTAATTTGTTTAATTTGAGTTTGCCCTACTCAAACCAATTAATTATTTTCAGCGTTATGGTTTACATTGTATTTTACAGCCTTCTTTCACTACCCAATGAAATCTCATTTGATAAAATCGAATCCCGCCCTACATGTCCCACTGAATATTCATTTTCACTTAATACAGCATTTCACATTAGCTAAATGTTCTGCAATTACAATTTCATGTTAATAGTCACTATAATAGAGAAGAAGGTGTTGTGCTGCTTGGTGTGAATCATGTTGTATCTTTCTGAGCAAAACATACAAGTCAAATCCTGTATCTGTGGAAAGAACCGTCTCTTACTTCATTCTACCGCGAATCCTCTGCGTTCTGTTCCCATCCGTCTGGCAGTTAGTGACGAAGTGCGGTCCTCCAGTGGCTCCGTAGTCCTTGCGCAACGCGACAGCTCCGTGGGTAAGGATGGACACCCCACGGGCGATTCGTCTGCGAGGCTCGTCCCTCCAGCCCTGCGGTCTGACTGCAAAAAGGCGATTGGGTAGTCCGGTCAGGCCCAGCTCGGACAGAGCCGGACCCACCGCGAACCATATGTGGGAGGCGCTGGCCTGACCAGCTGCCCAAGCAGCCTGGAACACCTGTTCTGCTTCCTCCTGAGAGCAGTACAACAACCGCACCTACAGTAGGAGTGGGGGCAAAGAGGACAGAGGGGACCAAGATGAAAACCAGAGAGCAGGAGCAAGAGAGGAAACAAAAGAGAGTGCAAACAAGAACACAGAGGTCAAAAGGGAGGAACAGACCATGAGCAGAATGAGAAGAGGAAATGGAAGAGAGGACAGGAGAGGTATTAAGTTTATATATTTTTATTGCTGGAACTAATTTGTAAAATCATTAATAACTGATCATGAAAATGTTGCGTCTTTGCGATGTGCTTGAAGAGCCTCTTTCAGTGCTTGAAAAACTTCTTTCTTAAAAAAGAAAAAAAAACATTTAATTACATTTTACTGTTAAATTATTATAATGAGAGTATTTCCATTTCCATGAGAGCATCCTAATATCAAAAGAGCGATTAAAATGTCGCTGCCGTCATTACATTTCAGATACTTCATAGAGCACATGCAGATCAAACGGAGCACAACAGAAAGGGAGTGCAATCACTTGGATCAGTGAATTTGGATTGAAACTTGAAATCCTATACGCACAGCAATTAATGATATATGAACAGTAACTTTAATGGGATTACTGAAAAATAAAGGGTTCATTACAGGAACTAATAAACTGATTACAGTAGATTGATGTACTACAGCATGTGCCATGTTCAGAGGGCAGAATGTTTCTGCAGAGTTGCACATTCTACCTCTTAACACTTAACATTGTAATTTAAATGCTATTTATTCTGCTGATTTCAAACTGTAAAGAGTGTTGTGTATAATCACTTTAAATTTTTACCACTTTGTACTGAGTAAATATATTATAGATTTCAATGTGCACATTGTTTGAAGGACAATAGTAGTCAAGATATGATTAATCTAAGAACTAATCATCAATGAAATTGAATATCAAAAGAGTTATTAGCTGCAGCTCTAATGTATTTGGACTTATTTCAGGGAAACATAATAGACAGAAATGTCTAATTATTTTACAGGAGAGGAGCAGCTTTGGAGTAATGGTGCTGGGACATTCCTTAATGAAGAAAGACAGATACTGGACGGAAAGAGAAGGAGAGAAAGAAAAAGGGAAGAAAGGAAACTAGCACAATCTGGGAAGGAGAGAGAGAAAGGAAGAAAAGAGCAGAAACTGAGAGAGGGGCTAAATATTTCACCTTTACAATACATGAGAGAGAAAAAACCCAAGAGAGAAAGACTGTAAAAAAGAAGAAAAGGGCAATAGAGAACTAGGAAAAAAAACTAGAGAATGAGAGAATAAATGATAGAGAATCCAACCTGTATCTAAACTCACCAGCCCTGAACAAAACAGATTGATGAAATTATGTTCTTGTTCTGTGTGTGTTTTTATGTACAGTATATAGTAAATCCTGTACGTGTCTAAAGTAGGGGTATGCGTTACCTCGAAAATCACAATATGAGTAATATCACATATCATATTATAAAATGGACAGGTCTGGTCCTGGCTTCAGATTGGTCAACACAGCGTTCCAGTAATGCTAAAATCCTCATATAAAGCAAAAAGCACCTGTTCATCACATCACTGCGCAGCTCTCATAGTATATTTTGTTTTTGCATCGCAACATTCTGATATGACAGGGACTATATCTTTTAGCAGAAGGATGCCGCTTGATGAATTAGCTTAGTAAAATAATGTTTTTTAAAAAATATTATTCTTAATATTTAGTAACTGTTGCAATAAGGCACTTGATACTGTGCTGCATTGTTAATAAAGACACAGCTGTGCATTATTCTCACCTCTCTTATAAAAATATATTTTTAGGGATGTATTAATATTCTGGCTGATACTGATAAATCAATAAGTTTATGTTATAGCCAATAACTAATAAATTATAGAATTCAATGCCAAAATCTTTAGATGGCCTTAAACCAAATAATCATTCTTAAGACTCTTAAAATAAAAATCACAATACCAGAGCCTCACAACAAGTCAGAACTAAATTGTGCCCATTATAATCAAGTTGTCTACACTGAAAGTGCCCTCTGCAACACAGTTTAAAGAGTAGACTAACTTTTTGCTAAATGTTGGGTATTTTTAAAAACACACAGCAGATACACTGCAGTACTACTGTATAATAGCAATCACCACTGACTGAAACATTTCTACCACCATCATACTGCTTATTCTACTATGTAACTCTCTGTGTGTATATAAATGCATACTTTATGTATGTGTGAAATATTTATTTCCATGAGTGTGTGTATGTGAGTGTGTGTAATTGAGCAGAAGCACTGCAGACTGAATCTAATGCATATGGCATTGGTTTGCACCGCCACAGGCTCTGTGTTATATTAACACTGACATCAGTGTACTGGGACCCACAAGGCACAATAACACCCTCTAACACACATACACAGAACAATAACAGCCTGGAGCCAGGGGGAGACAGAGGACAACCTGCGACACACATACACACACGTACACATTACACAAATATAGGTAGAGATGGGAAAGAGAATGAGAATGTGAGTAGAACGGAGAAAGGACAGTGAGTGGTCACAGAAAGATGGTGGAGTAAACAGCCAAAAGAAAAAGTCAAATAAATGGTTAAGGACAGGAAGTGATGTCAGGTGGAGGGAGGAAGAGTAAGTGAATGATTTAATGAGCGAGTAAGCGAATAAGTGAGACATAAACGCAATGACCTTCCCTCTCTACCTGTGCTTCGTTCTCTTTCAGCAGCCGTCGTGCTCGCGCTCCTCCTGGGTCATCGGTTAAATTCAACATCACTATGCTCTTCTTCTCCCAGCCGATGAATGACCCGTCGGTCAAACCTTCCACCACCGACAGGAAGTCCTGGTAGCCATGGTGACGTGTGGACACCACTGAGAAGGCCGTCCAATCGTACTCCTCCAGCACCTCAAAGATCACCTCCAATTGGAGTGCGGTGGAAGAGCTGAACTGCAGGAAGATTGAGCCGGTCTCCTGCAGAGTAATTAAGAAGGTAAACGACTACATTTCCCAAGACTAAAGACCGTTGATTCATTCCTTGCATAAGGCATCATGGGAACTACATTTCTTATGAACAGTTTCTAATGTGACATTCTCTAATCGTAACAGCAGACAGAGCTAGTCTTCTGCAGTGCAATTAAGGGGGAAAAATAACTACATTTCCTGTGATTGAAGACTATTTATTGCCTCCATAAAGCATCATAGGAATTCAATTTCTTATAAAGAGTTTCTGAGATATGCAGCCGCTGTAGAAACAGGAGGGAGGTACTTCAGTGACTTTAATTGTCACCGGAGTACGTCGCACAGATTTAAATTTAATTTGCAATGCAATGTGTACGTGTAGGTCCGGGAGCATGTAGGATTCAATGCAACATCATCAAAAGGATAATATCATGTCTGTAGAGTAAATAATATTAATGAAACATTTGTAAATGAAAAAATCATGTCTTTTTTGCTTTTGTTGTTCTCATACTGTGCTAAAGAGAACATGTTATAAATGTCGAGACGAGCAACTAAAATTGCAAAACGCAGACCGAAGCACTTCAGTGAACATGAGAGGGGAAAAAAAGAGCAGACCATATGGCCTGCAGCGGTAATGCATGACCCTTGGCCTTGCTATTTATCCAAATGGATGTTAGTAATGCCATCCCTTCCTACAGTTATCGGTGTGCCCCAATCAGGCCCCGACAGAGACGACGGCAGCCCTATCTCTGTCCGTTTAACACTCCTCCTCAGGCGGTACCATTAACAAACAATGCCCTTATAGCACTGCAGCAAGCCAAACACTATCTAGCAAGTGTTAGAGCTCATTAACACCAAGAGCTTGCAGAGAGAGATGTTTGTGAGGAATTTCCACAGTCCAAAGAAACTGGAATATTGTTTTGTTTTTTCTTTGAAGAAAAAATAACGCTGTCAAATAATTCAGTGCAAATAATAAAGTGCATCTGAGTCTGTTCAAAGTGGTCTGTTCTGAGAAATACTCAATGTCCCAATTTTATTGTGCTATTAAATGGCATAGACAGTACAGTTGATCAGGAAAAACACTATTCATTTAAAGACAGCTATACTTCAGAGAATCAGGATCAATCGTACTGGCTGGGTACAATTGCTTTTAATAAGTATTTTACTTTTGCTTATTTTACTACTTGCATTTGCTGACACTAGCAAGGTTACAGGAAATCCTTCAAAAATGACAAGTCTGTACACTTTAGTTCTGTATTTAAAATCGTTCATTTAGTTGGCATCAGTCTATATTGGAAGATTTGCTGTGAAATCCAAGGTTGATCAATGAAATGTGCACAGAGGTTATGTCAAATAAATTTAACTCAGAGTATGGAATCATTGTAAATAATCACTAGTTGCTTTCTAATTTGAATGCACTTAGAGTAACTGAGTGAAATCAAACTTAAAGATGTGGTCACATCGATGAAATTTTGCAGGCCAAAAAAAAACGGTTCACTGTCAATAGTGTAGCAATGCATGAAGCGTTGCTCACACAGACTCACTCATTTTCAAACCAAGCAGCTTTTTATTGGTCAACGCGGCAAATTTGATTTTGATTTCACCCATGGCCAACTTGAACATGGGTGAAATCTGCTTGGGGAACTCCTAATCTTGCAGATTCCTATTTAAATAACAAGATTTCATCCACAACATTTCATTGAGCAATGGTAAATGTGACCACATCTTAATTCTGTAAACAGCCATACCTGTGGTACCCTACCCAGACCCGCTCCCCCTCCCACAGCAACGATGGGGAGGCCGGTCTGGGCTGAAACGAACTCCAGCATGGGGGCCAGGGGGCCGGAGGCAAGCGGGAGGGGTCTCTCATCTTCATACACAAGTCCCTGAAGGGGTCTGGCTGCCAGCAGGTCACACAGCTGAGAGAGCAGAGTCCTGGGACTGCTGTCATTCACCTGTAGTCAATTCACATTCACTTCACATTCATGTTCACATTCACACCACATTGACTTCTATAGTTATGAATAAATACTCATGCTTAAGTGCCCATAATTTTACTCTACTTTTGTGTTCGCACTTCAGTTCAAAATTAACAGAGCGTTCAGGTATTCTAGGTTACTCTAAATGTAAAATCACAATCTGTCTCCACCCTGAAAGCAATCAATTCCGTTCTAGTTGCATGATCTCTTTCAGACTGACCTGAAGCCAGATTACATTTGCAGATCCCCACTGGGTGACGACGCTCTCACCAAAGCTGCTGTGCACACGTCCGAAACCCGGGTACGGCACCCTACCCGCAGCTGCTGCAGCCCCTGCTTCTCCCTGTTGAACGGTTGAGCCCGCGTGGATCACTGCGATGTTGAAGTGCATTGATGCCACTGGGTCCCGTTCACGCTCTCGGGGCCGGAGCAAGAGATGAGGGGAGGAGCTAGTCTGACCCGCCCATTCTACCAGGGCCAATAGCAGAGACAGCGTGGGTACTGTGACCATGGCAACAAACATGGAGGCCAAACGAGAGGGCACAAAGAAAGCCTGAGTGAAACCAGGAAGGAAAAAGCAAGAGAGAAACTGCAATTAAAATAAAATAAAAAATTCAATATATAGCATACAATAAAAAAAAAAAAACAGAGATAGAGAGAGAGTAAACAATTAGAACAAGAGAAAGAAAGCGAAGTAGAACAAGAAAGATGGCAAGAAAGTAAGAGAGCTGACAAAAGAAGGAATTAAATGGACTTTATTCAGGCCACAGGCTGAAATGGAGCAACACAGGAGGAAAACAAACACAGAGAGAGAAAGGGTAATTGATAGAGGGATAGAGAGAAACTGCATGTGATTTTGTGCATGTACAGGTTTAGCTGTGCTTGTGAAGGCCTAAATGTCCCAGTGAAACATCTTGTGAGAGCATCTGAAGTGGACTTCACTATTTGGAATATTGTTTTAGTTTAAATGTAATAATGTTAACAGGTTTGTACAAGGGTTTTGCCTGTATTTAATTGGTCAATGACAAAAAAAAGTTCTCATGATAAAGAAAAGGAAAATTCTTTTAAATCAACTTTATAACTCAAATGCATGTACTCTGGATTCATGTTAGTTTCATATGGATTGTGAAAAACCCATTTGGTGTAACCATAATAGAAAAAACTAGTAACATTTTAATTTTTTTTTACAAATATATAATATATGTGAGTGTACACATCTTAATCATTATTTTCAATGATTTAAAAAAGTTTTTAAATATATTTAAGGTAAAATGAAACAGCAATTCGTCACTTATATATTTTGTATGAATTCATACATTTGCACGTTTTCGCGCGATCTTCTTACGCCCTACTGACACCGTGTCTACACCGGACGCGAGTGGCACGATGCAATGCAACGAAAGTCAATAGAACCCATTATAATCAGTGATGTTGCCTACACAAATCTCAGCCCGCAAACTGGTGCCTCATTCTATTTATGACATACTGACACAAAGGACAAATGCTTTGCAATGGGCACTTTGTTGCTTTTAACTGTTGCAACACGAGAGACAGCGGTCTTGTCCAGTGTAGACACGGTGTTACGGTTAGTGTGGTATCTGTCAGAAGTTAGTCAGCAAAGATACACATGAGACAGGAGTAACAAACTTCATCCATCTTGTTTACTCTTCACTTCTGTTCTCACACATTATGTCATTACACAACATTTCCTTACAACACTCTTTCAAAATAGTAGTCCCAACACAATTCTATCCACGAACATAACAAAAAACAGAACAGAACATCAGTTACATCAAACCACACAGACACATTCACACATAAGATCCAGAACAGCACATCAGATCTAAGTATCATAGTCCTTACATACCAACTAGGCTTCCGAACATCACGTTTAGGTTCAGTGGTATGAGAGTGTAGTGAGCAGTGTTCTCAACCGGAGTTGTTGGTGTGCACGCAGTGAGATGGGAAGCATTTCATGTCTTTCCATCATTATGAACATATGTACCCAACCCAAGTCTTTTGACAACCGTGAGAGGATCAGTAAACTATCTATGTCCTTAAGGAAAATGCAAGGGTTTCCGTACCCTCACTTTATTCCCCTCCCAAGCACCCTGCTTAGCATCAGTGTACTTTTTCACTTTGTGTTGCAGCCGCATAACCCTTCGGCGAACAGTCATGTCAGTTGGCGGGTACACAGGAGCAGATGGCAAAATAGACAGCCTTGTGTCCATTTGCCTGCCATAGAGAAGTTGAAAGGGTGAAGTACCAGTTGCAACACGTGGAGTGGCATGGTACACCTGCAAGAAGTCAGTTACCACAGGTTTCCATGGTAGATGCTGCTTCCAGGCCATTTTGGACAGTGTGTTTGAGCACACGGTTGAACCTCTCTACAGCACCATTAGCTGCAAGGTAGAAGAGAGAGGAATGATGGTGACGAATATTCCTTCCTTCCAGAACTGCAGTGAATGCAAGTAGACGTACACTGAACACTGCTTTCAGTAACAATACTCAATGGATTTCCATGGCAGCTGAAGACTGATGACAGAAATGAAACCACAGAATCCATAGTGACAGTGTGAGTAAAGGAGACCTCAGGCCATTTGCTGTAATAGTTAATGTTATAGCAAACCTGCAGTCAGATGCAGCAGTGTCAAATGACCCAACTATATCCACAGCCACTTGCTGCCATGGAGGAGTAGGATCTGACTTGACAATTTTGTCATTGAGCTGACATACATGGCAGGAACGTACAGCATCATGAACCTGAGCATCCATTCCTGGCCACCAATAGAGATGTTTGGTTCTCACCTCTCCCTGATGTCCTTTGTGCGCTATGGAGACCAGCACGTGCAATCAGCCGTGAGCTTCGGAAGATGAAGTTGTCCTTAACAGTCAGTTCCATTCACAGTTTATAGTACGGCAACAACTCAACATCCAGTCTCCTGTGTAAAGGAGGCCAACCATTAGAAATCTGTGCATGAAGTTTGGTTAGTGCAGGAAGCACATGCAGCATCAACATCAGCAGCAGACAAAGAATTACGGGCAGCAGTTATATATGCAACAATATCCTCATCAAGATCATCAATGAGAGCTGGAGAAAAAGCATTATCTGCAGGAGAAGTAGTTAAGGGCAAACGTGACAGATAATCAGCAAGGGGCATTTTGAATTGATTCATTACACGTGATTCATCCAGAAGAAGACCCTCTGCTGGAACAGTATGACCAGCAGACTAGTTCCCTGAGAAGGTATGACGACACTTTGGGGAATGCCTTCAGCGTGACAGCGCCTGAAGCATGTGTGCAATTTATTCCAATTCTGATTGGTGCTGCGTAGTCCCATGACGTGTGACGGAGTAACGCGGAAGCTACAAAAGGGGGCCGGCAACACAACAGCGACAGCTTTCTCATCTTCAGCAAGTCCTATTTGGTGTTTGTTTGTCCCGTAGGCCACTCAAATATATTAGCTTTGTTATTAGAAATGGCGAGCGAGCAGCAGCAACAGTTTAAGAAGCGTGTTCCTCCCTAGGCGAAGGAGAAAACGGATCTGAGGACAGTTATTCTTTATAAGCGGGCTTCATGAAAGAGGTCCTGGTGGTCAAGTCAGGCCTCTTGTGATTTTCAACCCCTGACCAGCCAGTCAAGACAATGGTCATCATCTTCTGAAATGCCAGAGGTGCTGAAGCCAATCCATAAGGAACACGACAAAAACAGAACAGTCCTTTGTGAGTAATAAATGCTGTAAGGTCATGACTGTCCTCATGCAGCGGCCCTTGGTAGTAAGCATTAGTCAGGTCAGGTTGAGAAAACTTTTTAGAGCAGAGAGTAGTTCATCCATGTGCGGCAAATGGAAAAGAGTCCATGATCACTGCTCTATTTGGTTCTCCGAGGTCAATGTACATCCTAATTTTACTTGATTTTTTCTGTGTCACAATTGGTGGCACCCGTGCAGAGGCATCGATGTGTTCTATCAACCCAGCTGCTTGAAAGCAATTTAATTCCTCTGACACAGCACTACGAACAGAGAGTGGCAGAAGTTTTTGGAGCACATGTGTGATGTTTTATCCAGCTTTACGCAGTGTATAAAGTTAAGCACATCCAAACTCAGTTGACTCAGCAACAATGCAATGAAAGGCTGGCACAGGAGAAGCAGGAAGGGCATTAGGAGGCAGGGTTTGATTGTTTTCAATCCTCACATGCAGCGCAGACATTAGGTCCCTCCCCATGAGTGGTGTCCCTTTGTCCACAATGAAGAACGAAGCAGGAACTGAGTGGGCATGTAGGGAAACTGACAAACACCCAACAAGCATTTCGGCTTTTGACTACTTCACAAGCCCGGCTGTGGGTTGCGACAGCACAACGTAGCAACTGTGCTTGTAATGCTGGGAGTACAAGCTGAATATTCCATGTACAGTACAGTAACTTCTGTTAATTCAATTTCAAGTATTTGATTTCGTTGATAGTCACAGTTTAGCATAATGTCCAATCTTTTTACATTTCCTGCATGTTACAGAAGGGCAGTTTGCGGCATTAGCTAAGTGTGCCTCCGATCCACAGCAAAAGCATGACTTCCTCTTCCCCACCTGAGCAGAATTAAGAGGTGCAAGTGACAGTTTCCCCCTTCTGCATTTTACTGTGTGCTGCACCGCTTGTACAGGGGTAGTAACTTGGTAGGTATTTGAAATAGATTTAGCCTGATCGGCAGGAGATTCAATCTGGCTTGCTATCCTAACAGCTCTGTCGAGTCTAAAACCAGTTTCTAGTAAAAGTCTCTTACACATTTGTGGGCTAAGCACATTCTCTATTAACTGATCGTGAATCATTTCATCAGTACTGGCAAATGAACGAGCACAGTACTGGCACTGAACACTCGCAAAGCAACTTACTGTAAAGGCATCATAGTACTGTAAAGTCAATATAGTGGAATAAAAACAAGCCTAGTTTTTTTTCACTGCAACTTCAAAGGAAGCAAGACAATGTTGTCGCAACTAGCACTGGATACCTGAGGCACGTTAGCAACAGCCATCTTCGTGTCCAACTATAGTGGAAAAAAATGTGTGGTATCTGTCAGGAGTTAGTAAGCAAAGAAACACAGTTTTAAATGAACTTCATTCATCTTGTTTACTCTTCACTTCCGTTCTCACACAACACTCTTTCAAAAACGTTTTGAAATTCATACATTTTGAATGAATCAAATCATACAAATCCATACAAAATTGTCAGCTCATTAGAATAGTTACAGTTTCTCATGTGATCAGGTTGGGTCCTCTCTATGATATAACTTCCTGTTTTTTTTTTTTAGTGTTCTTTCAGCATATTGGCCAGACCACATGCTTTTGATTCTGTGTATAAAACTTTTTAAATTCAAGCAGTAGATTTTTTTTCTTCTGAAAAATAATAAAAGATTGTTCCAAACTACTCTTTCAATAATTTCATTTTATTTTAATTTTTTAAAAAGATATCAACTTATTCTAATTCAGAAAATACAAAATCATCATAGAAGAAGTGTATTCAAATCCTTGTGCTAATTGCATTTAATGTACTTTTGAATAAATTATTATATGCACAAAAAACGAGTGTCGACAAAAATATTATTTTAATACAAAACCACAGTGTCTACGAGAGGCCCTCATTAATAATATAGCTTCTAAGGTCTGTGTGTGTGCACTAATAAAAAACAGTCAAGGAATGAATGGTGGTTACTGTAAGGTGAATGAATAAAAACAAACATTAAAATATAAACACCCACATAAATACTTCATACCGACACTCACATACCAACATCACCGAACACGCGCACACCAATAAAATGATTTAGAGAGTTAGAGGTTAGTGCAGTTGATATGTAAGAAAGTGCCTCCATGCTGTCTTACTCTCCTTTCTATCTCAGTCACACACACACACACACACAATACAAGCAAATCATTTTCAATTTACTTTTGTGGCAGCCTCCTCCTGCCTGCTCCTCTCTGTTTCATGACTTCAGGTGCTAATGCAATTGCTTGGAATCACCAGGCTCTCTGACATAATATTCCCTCTCTCCCAATTCTGTCACCGCTTTCTGGGTTTGTTCTCTTTTTGTTGTATTCTCTTTCTCCCTCTGTTATATTTATCCATCTCTAAGCATGTTGGTCTGTTGACCCTGACGAGTCCTTCATATAAATGAGAGAAAAAATAAAGAGGCCAAAGACGACGGAGCAATGAGAAGAATATAGGAGGGATGGAGACAGAGAGAGAGAAAGAGGGAGACAGGCAGACATTGGAATTCTGTTTGGCTGGAAGAGGTAAATATAGTCCTAATGACTAAGATGTGGACAGAGATGGGGAGGAGAGGGAAATGGAGGGAGTGGAGAAAAAGAAAGAGGGATGAAATATGGAGGAACAGAGGAAAAGAGAGAAATATTGATTACTGGGGTATGTGTACGTGTTTGGCCTGAACAAACACGCTGGCAATCCTCCAGTTTTGACAGACAAGGGACAGTATGTGTGTGTGTGTGTGTGTGTGTGTTTAAAAGTTTGGATGGGGNNNNGGAGTTTGGGGGTGGGGGGATTGAAACGCACAAATGAGCAACTGACCACATTCCATAACAGCATATTACTGTTTTTGAGTTGCTTCAAATTAACCTGGAGTAATCATAGCCTGTGCTTGTCATTTGGGATCCCACTGTGCTAATGCTGTGCAAAAGCAGCAATTTACCTCCGCTTCCACAGGTTGCATTATACAGTAGGAGATGAGGGAAATGCACATGCAGTCCTGAATTCATCAAAGAGAGCCAAGAAACTCAATGATATATCATCCACAAAGGAAGGGACATGTGCTTCGCTGTTGCTTACAGACCCCCGAGCGATTCTAAAATACTACAGTACATTACTATAACAGCTCCATATACATTTACATAAATCTCTAGTGTCCCTGACTGGTTTATTAAATATGCTGTGAACACTTTATTTTAAAATACATGTCCAGCTCAGTTATTTACAATGAAGTTTATGAACATACAGTATAAAATGTATGTCACAAGACAAAAGGTCAGTTAGGTACATTACAAAGAACTTTATGGGTCTTATATCATTACATTCATGCATGTAGCACATATGAATATAAATATTTGTAGTATTTCCAAATATAAAATGCCTATTTATACCAAGTCTGAATTTAAGTAATTTTGAGGTTAAAAATCTCTAGCTCTTTTTACCATGCTCATGAGAAGAACAGCAATGTTTGATTTATGAACAAATTAGTATTTTAAAGGGTTAGTTCACCCAAAAATTCTGTCATTAATTACTCACCCTCCAAGGTTTTTTATCCCCATAGAAAGACATTCTAAGACACTAAGTTCCCTAGTTCAATTCTCTGGAACAATGATCCCATAGCAGCAGTTCATTGGGGAAGCTCACTTCAGGGGAAGATTATCAGTGAATAACGACATTTATAATATATATAAATAAACCATCTTTTA
>RJVU01072388.1:3096849-3118591 GCA_003731715.1 Anabarilius grahami | reverse complement strand
AAGTCCAAAGTAATGTATTTAATTGAGCATGTTTACATACACATTCTTAACCCAATTACACTTAAAGGGGTGATGAACTGAGAAATCAAATTTTCCTTGAGCTTTTGACATAAGAGGTCATCATACTATAAGAATATCCTGTAAGTTTCAGAGCTGAAAACTTCCTTGTTAGTCCAATAAAAGCTTTAATTGACACCAGACCCAGCAAACGACAGGATTTTCAAAGTGGGGATCTATGACGTCAAAGGGCAGCAAGCAGGGTTTAGCCCCGCCCACCGATTCGCAAATTACATGCAATAGAATAGGTAGCCTAAGTAACATAGGCCTACTTGGTGCTAAACCAGATGGAGCAACCAAGCAACATGCTGTTGAGGATTACAAAATATTGTGCAGTGCCTGGACTCGACAGTAATGCGACAACATGTAAGTAACTGTGTTAATTCTAATGCCTGATCTGATATGTAATGATTCAGGCTACAGTTCTTTGTTTGTGTATCAGTAAATCAAACCCGTGACTAAACGTCAACTTGCGTTGTTTCTCTTAGTAGGATGAAAATAATCTGTTATTTAACAGTGATTAAATTATATAAAGAAAGCGATCAAAGAAAGCTCCCTTTGCAATTGTTGGAGCAGTGCGCGCTGAAGCGGTCAATCAAACAGCATGAGTTTATCAGTGACTGACGTGCAAAACTCCCGTTTTATTCAACGAATTTCTTAGTTATATCACGTTTGCACTAGGGCTGCACGATTTGGAGAAAAAAAAAATCGAATTGCGATTTTTTGGTTAAAATTGCGATTTTATAAAACAAATGAAAAAAAAATTTTAAAAAATAAACAATACCAGGCTTGTTTTGCTTGTTTGTAAGGCTCCACAATTTGGTCCGAAATTTTGTGCTAATATATTATATTGACTAATTATTTTTATTATTATTATTATCATTACTGCTAAATAAAAATTCTAAACCAAATAAGAAATATTACTGTTGTAATAACTTTCATTATTAAAGTATTTAGCATTAGTATTTAATTATAAATATAACTATAATAATTAGAAAATAAAATTAAAACTTGTATGACAAAATGTGGGGTTACCTGTTAACATGCAAGTCTATAAATCATTAGAAAGGTCTAAGGATTTATTATCAAATATTATATTATTATGATAAAAATCTGTCTCAATTATTTCTTTATTTTTGTCAGGAGGTATGCAAAATCAAAAATGGAGTCCATGTATTTAATATGAACTACGTGCCTCAAGGCTGGAATACACTACATGATTTTTAAAATCTGAACAGATTTTTAAAACACTAGGCATCATACACTTGCCGACTTTGTAAATGGTTACAGAGAAAAGCTGGGCATCACACACTACCAGACTTTAAAATCAGTCCGAACACAAACAGAAACAGGCGCCTGGTTGCTAGGAGACACATGACAGACAGGTGAAACAAATGCAGGAGATGAGATGACCCGCAGTAGTGGAAGATGCGAGCCAAATGCGTTTGGAGATAGACAGGGGTGGGTAGACACAGTCAGTATAGACAGATTACAACAGGAGTTAGAGGTAAATTGTGTAGTTTTATTAAGTTGTTATCTTTAATATAATCAATTATCAGTCGCTGTNTGTTTAGCCCCGCCCACCGATTCGCAAATTACATGCAATAGAATAGGTAGCCTAAGTAACATAGGCCTACTTGGTGCTAAACCAGATGGAGCAACCAAGCAACATGCTGTTGAGGATTACAAAATATTGTGCAGTGCCTGGACTCGACAGTAATGCGACAACATGTAACTAACTGTGTTAATTCTAATGCCTGATCTGATATGTAATGATTCAGGCTACAGTTCTTTGTTTGTGTATCAGTAAATCAAACCCGTGACTAAACGTCAACTTGCGTTGTTTCTCTTAGTAGGATGAAAATAATCTGTTATTTAACAGTGATTAAATTATATAAAGAAAGCGATCAAAGAAAGCTCCCTTTGCAATTGTTGGAGCAGTGCGCGCTGAAGCGGTCAATCAAACAGCATGAGTTTATCAGTGACTGACGTGCAAAACTCCCGTTTTATTCAACGAATTTCTTAGTTATATCACGTTTGCACTAGGGCTGCACGATTTGGAGAAAAAAAAAATCGAATTGCGATTTTTTGGTTAAAATTGCGATTTTATAAAACAAATGAAAAAAAAATTTTAAAAAATAAACAATACCAGGCTTGTTTTGCTTGTTTGTAAGGCTCCACAATTTGGTCCGAAATTTTGTGCTAATATATTATATTGACTAATTATTTTTATTATTATTATTATCATTACTGCTAAATAAAAATTCTAAACCAAATAAGAAATATTACTGTTGTAATAACTTTCATTATTAAAGTATTTAGCATTAGTATTTAATTATAAATATAACTATAATAATTAGAAAATAAAATTAAAACTTGTATGACAAAATGTGGGGTTACCTGTTAACATGCAAGTCTATAAATCATTAGAAAGGTCTAAGGATTTATTATCAAATATTATATTATTATGATAAAAATCTGTCTCAATTATTTCTTTATTTTTGTCAGGAGGTATGCAAAATCAAAAATGGAGTCCATGTATTTAATATGAACTACGTGCCTCATCCACCGTGGGGGAAAAAACCCTGTACACTTATTTACGCTGGAGAAAAACATATTGATTATATGTTCCCCTCAAAGTTCTTTAGAGAGAGGAATAATTTTTCCTATTTTTACCCTGAATAGGACTGAGTGAGCTTTACTTCAAGTACTCGGCACTAAACATGTCCGTTTTATATTGGAAGCCGGAGGGCGCCCTTGAGCAGATACTCCAAATATACGAAATATAACAAACGCTGTTCCAGGAAGTCCCCAATGGGCATCATGATATCGCTGTGACTGAATAAAAAGAAGGTAGAATAAATATAAATATGAATAGGTATGAATAAAATAAACAGACGACTACAACAATACATGATTTATATGTTTTCTTCAAGCCTTCTCAGGTATTTCCGTTATAATAAGTGAAGTGAAAGTGAAGTGACATGTTGCCAAGTATGGTGACCCTTACTCAGAATTTGTGCTCTGCATTTAACCCATCCAAGTGCGCACACACACAGCAGTGAACACACACACCGTGAACACACACCCGGAGCAGTGTGTAATAAAGTATATTTATAATCCAATGCTAATCAAAATGCTATTTCAAACACTCACCTGACGTTATGAAGTGAGTTTGGAGTAAAAACACATTAAATGTTGTCTTTTATTAGAAAAGAAGTTCATAAAGGCTTCTCATGTTTGGAAAGTTTGTATATTTGACGTGTGTTGCATTTCTAATGCAGAGCTCTCAGATGGAGCGTCATTTACTACTGATCACAGAGCAGCTCTTCACTAACACGCTGTGTACATATTTATATCATTAAAAATCGCAGCCTTTGCGTTGTCATAATCGCACAAAAGCCAAATCGCGATTTTGATTCGATTACGATTAATCGTGCAGCCCTAGTTTGCACTATCAATGAAGAATAAAGCATTTGCTAGTGTACAGAAATTGAGTTGCAATGACGAGATCAACAACATGTGATCGGCTACACAGTGTTAATCTCTGCAAACTTTCATTCCACGATCTAAATATAGTGCCATAGATCTAAATGTAATGCAACACTTTTCACAATTAGTTAACCTTGAGAGCTGTAAAAGTAAAAACGCGGTAAAAGAGAGAGTAATACTTGGCTATTTCAAATGGAAAGACGATAGCCAATCACAGTAGTGGGTGTTTACACTGAAGTCTCACAGCAGACACGCCCCTTAAAACAGAGCGTTTAAACCAGAGGGCTAAAATCAGGGTAGGAAANAGTATAGACAGATTACAACAGGAGTTAGAGGTAAATTGTGTAGTTTTATTAAGTTGTTACCTTTAATATAATCAATTATCAGTCGCTGTGTACATTTAATGTAATATAATCAATAATTTGCAGCTTCTGACATTTTAATCCAGCAACATATCCAGGATAAAGTAAATTCATATAGTGATGATGAATATTAACATATAATGAATCCGGATTTACCACAGAATGTGGTTTGCTAACATTCTCAAGGCAAAGCTAACAGTACAGTACTTACTCAAGCAATTTTTCTATCATGGTGGAGCTCCACTTATTCTTCAGTGATTTTTTCTGTATATGAGAAAGAATTTCCGTGTTTTTCAACCCGGGAGCGACGTGGGCTGTATTGACCCGACTATGTGACGAAACTGCCGCAAACAATTACTAAACAAACGGCAGATTCTGCATTTTCTCATTTAGTTCATGTATTTTATGCGCGAACTCGCGGGCGCGGCTCCATCTAGCGGCTGTAAGCGGTATATTATAGTGTCTCAACCATCACAACATGATTACTCGTCAAGCGCCAAGCTTGTGATTCGTGAGCTGAAAGACGGTAAGTTTAAGTTTAAGTTATTACCCGATCTTATACAGACAGTAGTCCAATAATTTTTTTCTCGATCTTTGTGACTTCGCACCCTTGATTTGCATTGCTTGGGTACCGTGTACTGTATTTATTAGCAACAACACATATAGTACACTGATATGTGTTCTAAAATCGTCTCAAAATATCAAACATGTTTGATATCCTCCGACTGGATGGAATCAAAATCTGAAGCAAAAAATCGGAGTCTGTGACCATCATATACTACGCGATTTTCCAAAGAATCTGTCGGCTCAAATCTGCAGACTGGCTCTGACTTTTGTCAACTAGCTTCAACTTGTTCAGACTGTAAATCGGGGGGAAAATCGGGGCAAAAATCGTGTAGTGTATTTCAGCCTTTATGCATCCACCGTGGGGGAAAAAACCCTGTACACTTATTTACGCTGGAGAAAAACATATTGATTATATGTTCCCCTCAAAGTTCTTTAGAGAGAGGAATACTTTTTCCTATTTTTACCCTGAATAGGACTGAGTGAGCTTTACTTCAAGTACTCGGCACTAAACATGTCCGTTTTATATTGGAAGCCGGAGGGCGCCCTTGAGCAGATACTCCAAATATACGAAATATAACAAACGCTGTTCCAGGAAGTCCCCAATGGGCATCATGATATCGCTGTGACTGAATAAAAAGAAGGTAGAATAAATATAAATATGAATAGGTATGAATAAAATAAACAGACGACTACAACAATACATGATTTATATGTTTTCTTCAAGCCTTCTCAGGTATTTCCGTTATAATAAGTGAAGTGAAAGTGAAGTGACATGTGGCCAAGTATGGTGACCCATACTCAGAATTTGTGCTCTGCATTTAACCCATCCAAGTGCGCACACACACAGCAGTGAACACACACACCGTGAACACACACCCGGAGCAGTGTGTAATAAAGTATATTTATAATCCAATGCTAATCAAAATGCTATTTCAAACACTCACCTGACGTGTGATCGGCTACACAGTGTTAATCTCTGCAAACTTTCATTCCACGATCTAAATATAGTGCCATAGATCTAAATGTAATGCAACACTTTTCACAATTAGTTAACCTTGAGAGCTGTAAAAGTAAAAACGCGGTAAAAGAGAGAGTAATACTTGGCTATTTCAAATGGAAAGACGATAGCCAATCACAGTAGTGGGTGTTTACACTGAAGTCTCACAGCAGACACGCCCCTTAAAACAGAGCGTTTAAACCAGAGGGCTAAAATCAGGGTAGGAAAAATGCCTTTTATTTCTAAATTATGACAATTTTGGATGTAAAAAGCATACTAACATTATAAGTGCACCCCAGGAAACGTTATAAAACAATAAAACAATGAATGTGGTCATGTTATGTAAACTTGTTTTTCTTTATCAGAGTAAGGCATAAATGGCTTGAACCGACACACCTATAGATTTCTGCCCATTAACCCGAATTTGTCAGGCATGTAAACACCTTAACCAGCTTATTGAAGTACGTATGTCTAGCTATGAAAGAAAAGCGTCCTTCTGAGGATTTAAGCGCATCCAGCCTGAGTGAGTGTTTCACCGTAGGGGAGGAGAAAATATATTGCACACTCCGACTCTTTCTTGTCCCAAGGAATTATAAAAACGTGTTCTCATCTCGTGCAGCTGAAGTAGAAGTGGTACAGTCAAAATACTAAATCCATAACTGCATGAGGAGAATGAAGTCCAAACAAGTTTCGAGCTGACATTTTGGAATATTAGGTTTTTAATATTTTATTTAACATAACTCGCACAACAATTTTAATGCTTGCAGTCAAATACACAAATGATTACACTTTGGTGTCACTGACAGGGAATAACCTGATAATAAAGTCTTGATTTTGGGAGTTGTCAGGGTATCGGTACACATGTAAACATACTCACTGTTTTTTTTTATCTGTCAATTTTT
Source organism: Anabarilius grahami (assembly GCA_003731715.1). NCBI lineage: Eukaryota > Metazoa > Chordata > Actinopteri > Cypriniformes > Xenocyprididae > Anabarilius > Anabarilius grahami. The sequence goes on along the minus strand of RJVU01072388.1, from coordinate 3,112,214 downwards.
ATTGTTCGAATACTAAAAATATGCACCATTTCCACAACACAATTATCGTGGCCAAAAGAATTGAGTTTTTATTTAAATATCACATTTATCATCAACACCGGTATATTGCAACATCCCTATAAATACCATGCTAATAGTTTCCTGCCCCTCCTTTCCCAAAAAAACAAAAACAACAAATAGACAACAGAATGCTCGTGACATGAGATGGACTGCATTCACAAACACTGGCTGGATCTGGGGCCATATGCATTGACAGCTCGTGATCATTATGGCTGAGCCCATGGCTGCACTGGCTGTGAGAATGCTCCCCTTTACTGCACGGCTGTAAACACAGCTTGTAAAATGCTTCGCATGCACCGTGATGACCGACGCTATCGAAAGCACTTTAGCTGACAAACGACCACGTCATCCATCAACCTTCCACACAGGAGCAGATCCTCGTCACAATAACAAAGCCCATGCTGCACTGCACAAAAACATTACTACACTATTTAGACACCATGAGTATGTTGGACGTGTTTAACAGATGCTGCTGTATCACCATAAAGAAGTGTGTTTAATCTAGTTCAACTCCAAGATATCTACTTCAAGAGTGCGGTAACAAAGTAATCTTACTCACAAGACAATAGATGTCTTGTCCATCTTGCTCCTTTACCAGATTTTCACCCAATCTTAGCAGATAACAAGAGAAAACAAGCAGTTTCCCCAAATTCTCTCATCAGCATTAAACAACATGCAGGCTATTATGCCCTGACAAATTTAAGAAAATCAAATGTTTCGATTCTTTAAGGTGTTTGTACCACATGTCATAAAAATATAGACAGAAAATAATAAAAAGTACTAAAACAATGTGCAAACCTCTCCACCAGTTGGTAAATTGGTTAAACCTTCACATCTTCAGCAACTTGGGTGGTAAACTGAGTAGCCGAGAAGTCGCAGATCTATTATAAGCCAATAAGTAAAAGGTTGTAGGTTTGAATCCCACAAGGAGCAATTTATGAACTATTATCATTGTGCCCTTGGGCAAGACACTTAACCTAAGGTTGCTCCAGGGGGACCTTCCCTGTAATAAGTGTACTCTTTGGATAAAAGTGTCAGCAAAATGATAAAATAGCAAAAGTGCTCCAAGCATTTTTTTTCCCCAAATGCAACACTGTTAGGCCCTGACAGAGGTCTATGAGAAAGAGAGGTAAGTGTACTCCTGGGGCCTCATCTCCAAAGCTTCACATTTCTGCAATATACTAAATGCATTTCTCATTTGGCTTGATTCACATCTCTTATTACATTCTAAGATAGTACAATAGATTAGATGTTCCAAAACCTAGTGAGCTGCCTTGCTGTCTACATAGGCACCTCTGTGCACCGTATACAAATAGCATTCCTCACACACAGTGCATGGGAGATACGGGCGGCATGAGTGGAGTGATTGAATAATCTAATAGGGCTGTTGACCTTTGATATGACATGCTGTACTCCATCTGAAAGCATTTTAAACAGAACAAGCTAATTAATTTATAATTGTTATATGTGCAGCTTTAATGACTTATTATTTAAAAGGCTACATGTTTGTACTTTAAAAAATTTAAGATCATTTAAAATGAAGCAGTACAAGGAAAAAAGTGATTAAGTGATAAAAACATTACAATAAACCTTAAAGGGGTGATGAACTGAGAAATAATATTTTCCTTGAGCTTTTGACATATAAGAGGTCATCAGATAAGATATCTATAAGAATATCCTGTAAGTTTCAGAGCTGAAAACTTCCTTGTTAGTCCAATAAAAGCTTTTATTGACACCAGACCCAGCAAACGACAGGATTTTCAAAGTGGGGATCTATGACGTCAAAGGGCAGCAAGCACTGTCTCTGCAGAAGAAGATCAACGCCTACTTCATCCCTGCCTGTTTAGCCCCGCCCACCGATTTGCGCATGACATGCAATAGAATAGGTAGTAAACCTGTGACTAAACATCAACGTGTGTTGTTTCTCTTAGTAGGATGAAAATAATCTGTTATTTAACGGTGATTAAATTATATAAAGAAAGCGATCAAAGAAAGCTCCCTTTGCAATCGTTGGAGCAGTGCGCGCTGAAGCTGTCAATCAAACAGCACCAGTTTATCGTGACTACACGCGCAAAACTCCCGTTTTATTCAACGAATCTCTTAGTTATATCGCGTTTGCACTGTTAGTGAAGATGAAAGCATTTTTTAGTGTACAGAAATTACGTTGCAATGACGAGATCACTGCCTTCATGCGCTCAACATGTCTGTGATCGGCTACACAGTGTTAATCTCTGCATCCTTTCATGCCACAATCTAAATATAATGCCATAGATCTAAATGTAATGCAACACTTTTCTCGATTAGTTAACCTTGAGAGCTGTAATAGTAAAAATGTGCCAAAAGAGAGAGTAATACTTGGCTATTTCAAATGGAAAGATGTTAGCCAATCACAGCAGTGGGTGTTTACACTGAAGTCTCACAGCAGACATGCCCCTTAAAACAGAGCGTTTAAACCAGAGGGCTAAAATCAAGGTAGGAAAAATGCCTTTTATTTCTAAATTATGACAATTTTGGATGTAAAAAGCATACTAACATTATAAGTGCACCCCAGGAAACATTCTAAAACAATAAAACAACACAGTTCATGACCCCTTTAATAAAAATAAAATAAAAAATCAAGAAAATATGTTCATCATCATAGAAATCAACTCAAATTTGAACCTAAAATCTTGATATTGATTTTAAAAAATGTTCACATTTGACATATTATGCATCAACCACTCGATAAGGTTAAATATAGTTCAATCATGACAACTCTTGAAGTAGTTTTGGCAGGTTAATGAATATGGCAATGTTGATGTATTTGGTCTAGTTTGCTACGCATGCTGCTAGCTACTTCCATTAGATGCACAGACATGCTGCTTTGAGCATTTAAGATATGCTGCTGCATGAATAGACACATACATCCTTGTAGCTGATCTAGGCAGGTGGAGCTGGGGGAGGTGGAAGGTTTCAGCTACAGGACTAATGAACCAGACTATTTATATGCTGAGAAAGCAATCTTGTTGGTCATGTGCTTGTGTCATGTGGTAATGGTGAGATAGCTTCTAGATTGTATGTAATCAGCCTGCACCATCTAGAGTTTCATGACTGAACTAGATATCTGGCACACAATTTATTATCTATATCTTAGTATTAGGCCTATATTGTTCAGTATTAAATTATAATATTTAAATTTATAAAATATATAAATTAGTTAACATTTCCCTCACTTCTCTGTCATCTTAAATTTATTTCACTGAGCTCATATCAGTGCATTATGGGATTGATTTCTCCACAAAGAATGCATGAAATGCTGCCATAGAATTTAGCCAAAAGAAGGTATCTTAGAAGGCAGTGAAATGTAAATGCTTTTTGGAACAGCCTTAGAACAGCAACAACCTATGATGCCATCAAATGCCACATAGGCAGCTTACTAGCCAATGAACATTTCCCAACTAGGGTTGTCATAGTACCAAAATTTTAAGTTGTCCGTACCAATACCAATACAATTTTGCAGTTCTATGAAGCAATTTCGGTACCAGAGCAAAAACTGTTGAATTATGTAAAAAATGTCACTGTCAATCATCGCATTTTCCAATTCAATTGCGTATTTAAATACGATTGTCAATCCAGAAACTTTGCAGTGCACTTAGCAGTAGGGCTGCATGATTATGACAAAATCATAATTGACGATTATTCCCTTAAAACTGTAATTGCGATTATTAATTAAGATTATCAAAATTAAATTGAATGATGTTTTGAACAGCTTTCCAGATCTCCAGGAACAGGGTTGGGCACCCCTGCTTTATACCACTGTTTGAAGCAACTGCATGCCATATTTTTATGTAAAAATAAAAAACAACCTGAAAACACTCTTCCTGAATTTTTTTTATTGCTTTTCTATAGCATTAAGCCTCAAGTGTCAACTATGCATTGGTTTGGTTTCTTCTTTAAATAAAAAAGTAAAGATATGCATGTGATAATAATAGGGGCTTTTGCACCATGTTGTTCTAGGAGCTTAGTTATAGGAACAAGCCACCAGGGTGGTTCTCCGAGAACTAATGTTCCCCTAGGGCCATTTTCCTGGTTGCATTTGCACCACCAGTAGGAACTCTGAAGTGACGTAAACTGCGCTTGTTGTTGTGACTTTTATTTTGCCGGCGCGGCAGACATTTATTTTGATGGCACTGAGAAAAGCTTAGCCAGAGCCTGAGCATACAGTGCTCCCATTCTCCATCTTCATTAGTTTACGATCTGTTTAACAGTCCTGTCTAATACGTTATTAGATAGAACTGTTATACAAAGAAAGTAGACAGTATATGAAAAAGTATTAGCTTTTGCCGTGTGGTTGATGCCCAATGTCGCTAACTGAGCAGAAATACATAATCGTGTTTTGCTGGGTCCGCTTAAAGTCGCGCTGGATTTTCTCTTTAGCGTATTGTTGAGTGGTCCATCAGTCACTGTTTTCCATGTTTGTAGAGTTAATTCGTGGAGTAAATACATAGGCTGTGTACATGGCTTTTTAAAAATGGCAGGTGCTGGTCTTTTGCATTCTTTCGACCAATCAGCGTACACTTACGTCACTGGTAGTTCCTTTTGTGCTGGGTTAGATCTTTTACACTCTGAAATAGTCGGTGATTGCCTCTCACAATGTAACATGCTCTAAACACACCTCTTAAGCACGCAGAATAATGTAAGTGGATATTTTTTGTTGTAATCGCGGCTTTGAACGATTGTGAAATCGTGGCATCCATAATCATAATCGCGATTATAAATTCGATTGAACAGCAGTGTAAGCGGATTCTAATTTACTGACTAGCATCTCTGATAGTCCATTGCATTCACATGCTTAACAGATATGATTGTGATTAGCTACAATTCTCAATGCTGGTAAAAACACTCTGTAAACAGAAATCTATGACTCAGACAGAGAGCATTCAAACAAACACGAAGTAGCGTCTATCAGCGGGTACTGAATATACCCGGTACTCGGTACTGCAGAAATGCTGTTACCATCAACTTTTTTTTAGCACCGACTGGTACAGGTAACCCCATTCCCTACTATATAGTATTCAAAAAACAGTAGGTGAAAAGTACCCAGGTGACCTACTAATTTCAACAAGATTCTGGAGTGCACATTTGATGGACATTTTACTATCCCATGAGGCCACCGGAGAAGAGTCATGAATGGCAGTGAAAGCAACACCATAGGTTACATGACAAAGCCAACATGACAGGTCTGGATTTCATTCATACTACACACATTCATAATATATGGAACAAAAGTTTTTAACAGATGCAGTAAGTTCTTCATCAAATGAACCTACTCAGTATGCGATTTTGGATAGAGTAGGTTTTGGAACAGCATTTGTGTCTATGTCAAATAAATTCTAATAAATTCAATACAAATAGATGAAAAATGAAAAGCCAGTTGACACAGACCTTTTTTTTTTGAGTCCTAAAAACGAGAAATCTTGTGAATGTTGATATTGGTCTTAAATAATAACCATTCCACTTTCCTTCACTGTGACTTAAAACCAGCACAACATTCACTGTCAGAAATAGCAGGTCCTCGATGGCAGCCTCTTTCTCATTATCTCGTAATTTATTTCACTGATGAAGGCAGGAAGCAGAGATGTTTGAAACAGCAGCCACATCTGAACAAATAAACAAGAACAACATTACAGAAAGAAAAAAAAAACTCTCAGTGTGAACCATTTTTCTCAATTCATTCTGGAAAACCTGAGAGCTGAAATGAGAAATTTGAGAGCTGGCCTTTCCACACAACCCTCTATGCAGCATTTTTGCTCACTTTCTCTCTCACACTCACTCAGATTTTCCCACTCTGCTATTGCCTTCTGTTTGGAGGCCCTGAACTGCTTTAAAGGTTGAAGAACACTATGTTCTTGTGTAGCATGCCAGCCGATCACACCGTGCCTCTGCCTCAAACGTGCACATTTTCGTGGTTATGCTGAGTCGATTCAATCCAACAGGCTCCTCTGTCCCCATTCACAAAACAAAGAAACACCTATGAATCCTTCCATTCATAAATCAGCACCCTAATAACTTCCATTCACTAAAAACAACCCCCATGGCCTCAATTAACATAACAAGCTAAGCCAAAGACATTAATTCGCCCAATTTATCCATGCTGAGAAAACAAGTTTTCCGTCCATAAGGACAGAACAATTTCACAAGCCATTCTAATAAAATAGATCCCCTGCAATTCATTCACTGCATTTACAATAGAACGGTGTTCCTAATTCATCTTGCTTTCTTTACCTTATGAAATCATAGGACTTCCTTGCAATCGATTTTTTTTAAAAACAGCCCCTCAAGCAACATCATGCCATGTATCCGCTTAGTGTCACCAACTACGGTATCCAACATTTTCCAACCCAGGCTCGTTGAAAAAACATGCCTGTAGCAACATTTCTTCTTTGTTGCTTCTTGCACATTTTGCAACACTTTCGAAGTGAAATGTTGCGCAAGTGGCACTAAAAGTGTGTTCAGTTTTATCTGAAATAGATGAACGAGAATCTGGCAACATTTTATTAAGTGAACTCAATAGAGGGTGTGCACGTGACATCACCGTCGGCCGGAGTGACTGGAGTTACGCCCACTGAGTGGCAGCATTGGTTTTCAGCGTGAAAGCCGCAAAAAACACACAAAACACATCTAAAACAGGAAAGAGCTGTGCAATTGACTGTACAGATAGATTTGACAAAAAATCTGAGGTATATTTTTTACAGACTGAAGAGAGAAGCAAATGGATCGCTGCAATTCACAGAAACAATTTTGAGGTAAAATCATACCCTGTATACTGTATTGTTATATATTGTATTGACAACTCATCAATTAAATATTTTAGCATCTTATATTCTGCATAATTGGATGTTTTTAGGGGAAACTGCAAAAACTAGAGTAAAACAAACGATTATCAGTTTAAACTAAATGTGTGTTCCGAAAGCTACAGAAAATGGGAAGCTAACTGATCGCTGCAATTCACAGACACTATACAAGTTTTAGGGCTAGATGATATGATCATATATAACATTGATAAAAGTGATCACCCTGATTTAGACTTACTTATACTGTATTTATACAAAGTGTTCGCAGGCTAAATCAGGCACATATAAATGTCAGGAAACACGATTCCTGGCTGCATGTCAATATCCATTGATCACTGGATCTTTGGTAAATTGTAACAGGAGCACTATCGAGTCCAACCGATAATTATTCACATTTTTGCAGTTTCTCCTATTAAATCCAATCATGCAGCAGGCTCTTTTGCCACTCAGTCCAGCTAAGGGGGTGTGTTCCGGCGGGAAAGTGACATCAATGCATACCCTCTATTAAATTTTATTGAGTAGCGCTAAAGGGTTAATGCGCTGCAATAAAGCATTAACCCTTTAGCGTCCTGAGGACCCCTCACCAATGCACATTTTGCATGTCTCCCTCATCAGACACACCCAATTCAAGTCTTGCAGTCTCTACTAATGAGCTGATGAGTTGAATCAGGCGTGTTACATCAGGGAGACATACAAAATGTGCAGTGGCTGGGGGTCCCCAGGACAGGTTTGAGAAAGCTAAGCCCTACCCTAAACCTAACTGACAGTGTTAGCAAAACTGAGGGAAAAAGGCATTTGCTGAAGCAACCATGCCATTTTAGCTTGCTTCCACAAGTCTTTGAGCTCTTTTATTGCGACTGGTGTTTCACAGGACCCATACTCAAGCGCTCCACGTTGCAAAGCAATTCTGTACCAGGTAAGCTACAGAGCAATTTACTAAAGCTGCATCCAAAATCATGAACTGTTGAGTAGGTACTACATTAGAATTTAAATGTACTTCACGACTGTTGAAAAATTACGTTCTATATAGTACGAATGTATGTAGTATTAATGAATTCGGACCTACTACATCCGCCATGTTGTTACTGTCACATGACCTACCAGCGTCAGTTACGTCCCTTCAACTCCATTCACAAATCCTCTCCCGTGGCCTCATGGGATAGTAAAGTGTCCATTGTATGCGCACTTCAGAATCTCACCGGAAGTAGTAAGCCATCCAGGTACATTTCGCCTACTGTTTTTCGAATATGAATTCGGACATACTACTCTGTTCACATACTGTTTTTCGAGTACTACATAGTAGAGAAGTATTCGATTTCGGACACAGCGTATGTCAGAAAAGCCGTACATATGGAACTGGTTATGTGATGCCAATGTCAAAATGTAATAGTTTACAAATCATGCAGTTTGGTAAAAGTGTTTTGAGGTCATAAAATAGTATTGTACAATTAACTTTGTGAAAATAAGTCTTTATTAATTTATAATCTGCTCATGTAATGATAATTTGTGTGAAAAGGAATAAAAGTTGCTGGTGTTTTACTGCCACTCATGGGCATTTCAGATGGAAACTGCAGTGAATTGTATGTATAGGTACGTTGAAAAATGTAGGTAGAGGCACATTTTTCCACTGAGCCTAGGTTGAATATTTGGCTGCTATTCAGAGGCTCTGCATTGATGAATGGGCTCCTGGAAACTGCTACCAGCCGGCAGCTGGCTCCGAGGACCCTCGAGTAGGAGTTCAGCGCCACAAACCTCGGTGGCGGTCTCTACATGATGCCCTGCCTGGGGTTGGCTCAACCAGCACATCCCTTAAGCTTCCAAGCCCCACTGAGATCCTGCATCCTTCCTTTCTGTCAAGCACAATGGAGTGTTTTAAGGATTAGAGCCATTCTAAGGACACACCAGGGGAAATGCCGTGAGTCAACTTGGATCATAAACCATCCAAAATCTATGAGCCCTTGGGCAGTGTCTGCCCTAAGATCCGACTTCACCCTTAATAACACCACCAGTCCTCAGAAGATCCTAGCTTTTTATAACCCAAAAAGAATCTGAGCACCTTAAGGCTGGATATGGATTTCTTTAACAAGTGTTGGTTGTTGAATTATTTTTTTTTCCTTGTACAGGTGGATTTAACTAGAGAAGCTAATTTATTGCAGCTTTAAAAGATTGTTAGCACTGAACAACAGTGGTAAATGAAGCATGTAAATCAAGCTTCAGCTGTTGAATCAAAGCTCCTCCAAAGGAGCGCTCAAACGGACTCTTAACTAAAATTTAATTATAAATGACCAAGAATGGCCTCCTCCTGCCTCTGTCCACAGATAATTGACTACCCACCATGAGCATTAGGTATTCATTGGTTGCCTAGATTAATCGCACAGCTTCATTTTAAAAAACCTGAAAAACCTCATCAACTTGGTTTGGGGTTTAATAAAAAAAAAAACAGTTGCCGTGTTGTGCCACTCTACCATTTGAATATGATTGAGATTTAAAGTGGAAATTGCCCTGGAGAAAGAGACCCGACTTCCTGAGAGCAGGGGAAATAAGCAAGCCAGGAGATGCAATCCATCAGGGAGAGTGGCCTCTTCGCTGAGCGCTACAGTGCAAAAAGACCATTATCCAGCAAAAACACACAGATTTAGATGAAATGATATCATAATAGTCGGGTCAACGACACAACACTTTTTTTTTGTCTGGGTCTTTAAACTACCTCAAATACTACTCATTAAAAATGCAATTGCAATGACTAGAATACACATTGTCTATGATGAGCATGTTTACAATTTCATAACTGCAAAAAGTAAAAAATGTCAGGGCGATATATCTCCTGTCTTAAAGCTGCAAAGATTTGCCTCTTTGTCGCCATCTCAGTTTGAAACCTACAATTGCAGTTATATGCGCAATTATTATCTTTACGTGCATTGTGCATCAGCACAGCTCATCAACGCAGATGAATCTAAGGTTTGCTGTCAGTCACCACATCGGTGTGGATACTGTACTTCGGAATCACAGATTGTAGTCTTGAAGTATGAGAAAAAAAAAAAATGAAAATTCCGGTGGGAATTTTCACCGGAAAATGTCATCTGAGCAAGTAAGTAACATGTCTGCCACTTTTGTTCTGATCAACTGAGGGGAAAAGGATTAGCCTACAATAAATTGACATTTCTGGGTTTCTCAGACGCGAAAGTCGTCATAGTTGGGTAAAATTCTATAGCGGTGATTGAGAGAATACATTAAATATATTTTTTGTGTTTCCATTTGCTCAAATAGCAAAAGAAAAACTCCACAATAGTGTTTTCACAACTTTCAAAAAGAGAAAAAAATAGAGAGCGATTGATAACAGCAGTCAGAGGAGAGAAAGATGTCATTTTAACTGTCACTCCCATAGCTGCTGTATTAGAAACACCCTCACAACAGCGTTAACTAGATTTTTGTAATTTAATGCAAAGGTAATATAATACTAGTATAGTATAGCGTTATAAATGTACCTACGTTTTTAACAAAAATTGAAAATATAAAAAAAAAAAACTTTGCAGGATTTACAATATTGATGACCATTAAAATGCGTCATCACAGTCTGTGAAAAGGGTCCATCACGCTGTCAATGGTGATTAAATCTAACGATCGCTTAGCTCCTATCGCATCAAACCGTGCAAATTATTATTGTTGTTATACTTTGTTCTCAAATTGTTAATGTTAACAACACTAGCATTGCGTGACTGTATTTAGTGTGTATTAGCGTTACCTGTAGATTTCAATTTCTGTAGCCAATCCGCAGTCCGAAGACTTTTGCTTTTGACTACGGGTGAATCTCCAGTTGTCACTGATGATTGTCTCATTTCAACCTTTCTGGATTACAATCTGCCATCAAAATGATCATTTTAATTATTGCAGCTGCTGTGAGAAAAGGCTATAAATGATCCGCTACCAGTAGCATCCTATATGCATAGTCTAGCTGGGACTCCTTTCTTTCTGTTTACAGACGTGACGTAATGACGCAAAGATGAACTGCTGCATGCTTGAATTTCCTGCGGAAATCCACCAGTATCAATTTATTATAAAACATTATTACTTATGTTTACTGCTTACTGTTGTGAATCGAGCTAAGGTTAAGGAGATAGTTTTGAACACTGGCTGGTTGTACTTGCTCAAAAATTGATTTTGGATAATTTTTACCCCCAAAAAGTTACGGACTGCAGCTTTAATAAAGAAAGAACACTCACTGAAACAATAAAATTATTAATATTAAAACCTAAAGTAGTTTTGTAAAAATTTTTATTGTTATTATTTCTTAGAAAAAAAATATTTTAACAAAGCCTCTTTAGTGCTTAGTACTGTAATTGAATTTGTGATTTTTTTTTTACATTTTTGTCCCCCAAATCCAATTCCCTCACTATAGTGCAACCAAGCAACATATGATGCAAGCCAGGGGCAAAGCCAGGGGGGTGGTACAAATCGTACGAGTATGAAAACTGCACGCCAATGTATCATCAAAATAATAACGCAGAGCTATATAATAACACAAATTTACAAAACAGCAAATAAGAAACAACCGAAATGAATGAATCAATGAATGACAAAATATGACAGTAACGAGAGTACAAAACATGATATCGTCACTGTTGGAAGTGTATGGTCAGACATTTGCATGTGTCATTATTTTAACATTTTACCAAAATCAAGCTCAAATGGGATTTACGAGGTTTTTGACTAGCGAATTTCGAAGAGATGCGTTTTTGTCAGTCATATAACGTCTGCATCTGCTCCTCAAATACATAAATACTTAAAATACATAAAACACTATATACTGTATATAGTGTTTCTTGAGTAAAGAAAACGCTGTACTTATTCAAACAAACAGTTCATTTACCCATATATTGCAAACAAGCAGAGATGCTCCAAAATGCATGTAATACTTATGCTGCCTTCACATGCTCTCAGAATAATAAGAGTATCTTAGGTAAAAATTGCACATGAACGCCCTCCTATTTCGAAACTTGGGTGCGATGAGCTCATAATCACGACTTCAGAAGTGGGAATTATCAAATTTCTGATAGTACGTGAAGGCAGCAATAATCCACGACAGAGGCAGGTGGAGGTTTGAATGACAGTTTGAGGAGCCAATGGCTCTTTTTAATACTTATCATTGGTTAAATATTTCCAAAACCCACAGACAGACGTACAAAATGACAAATAAAACTTTTAATTTTAACAAGTGCATGAAATGCACCTGTAGGAAGAGGGACAACAACGAAATTGACCATGGAAACCTGCATTTAAACATTCTTTTAACCCTTAAAGACCTAGAGCATTTTTGAGGCTCCTGACTTGCCTGCACTTATCTCTGGTTTTCTAACCCATTCTAGCAGTCAGCATCAAGTACCATATATCATTTTAAACAGGACAACTTGAAGTTTCAGTTTAGCTCATTTAAAGTGCCAATTTTGTATTTATTTTGTCTGAGAATAGATCAAATTCCCAGAATTTCAAAAAAACGCCAGCAAAAATCTAGTGTTTTCACTGTAAACTCACACAAAACCTCCTGAAGTTTGATTTTTATTCTTTTAAAAAGTTATATTTGGATGTTTTAAACTTTCAGATGAAATTTTGTTTAAATGTAACAATCTCTAAGCAAGTTATAGCCATTTGTTGCAATATTACTCTAGATAAAACTACAATATTACTCTTTAGGGATAAACAGGTGTACTTTATTTATTGATAACGTGTGTCCAAAAAAGACCAGGGAGTAAAATAAATACAACAAAAATGTTATACAACAGAACACTAAAGCAAAAGTGACTTATTAGAGAAATATATTTTCAATCTGAACATGAATAAAAACAAATAGTGTTGCAAGTAATGAAAACAATTATGAAAATTGTCTCGTGCAACGAAAAAAAAAAAAAGTGCAAAGGTTTATTCACAAAATACACACAAAATGAGAGAGAAAAATAAGTAGTTCAACTGAACTACTAATGCTAATGATCTTCACAAACTATAAAATAAGTATTTAGATAATATAACAACCAAACAGAGCAGTCCTGTGGCTTTACTCCCCACTGCATTTGATTGCATCGGTTCACTGCGTAGAGACACGTTTGAAAACATAAATTGCAATAACTTATCCGATGTGAAACTGACATAATATGAACCAAAATTGAGAATAAAACAAAGTCATGCATTGTAACATGAGTGTTCTCATTCAAATCTGTAATTTTTGTGTTTGTTTTATACATGCAGATACACGCGCATGCAAATACTTTCACTTTGCACTTATTCATACTTCCAAAGAAACATGATAGTATCGTGGTTCAAATGACCAAAACCTATGTTTATTGGTTGAGATGATGATGGTTTGATGCATTGCCTTAACGAATCAACGCTGCAGATTTTGATGACGTAACCAGTCTCACCAAGGAGCCTCTGAATGTCAGAATAAGATAAATGCGATATCACTGGAAAGCCGAGAATCTCCTCTTTACGGTACATTTTAAAGCATACAAACTGGATACCAGTTCCAAAAGTTATTAAACATTTTAGAACGATAGTTCTTTTTGGCCGCCGGCGGCCGTTTCGTATTTAGTTAGGCTATATAAGTGTGATAAGACGTTTATAATTATTTCTTATTAATTGCTTATTATTATTTCACATCTTTTGGAAAATGACCAACTATTTATTGGGTGGGCCACAATTCAAAGTGAGTGGGCCCATGCCCACCTGTAGCTTTGCCACTGATTCAAGCAACATGCAAAATATTTCAGTAAAAATGATATGGACCCCTGAAGACCCTCATTATTGTCAATAATAGGGATGTTGCGGTGACGGATTTTTTCCACCGGTTAATCGACGTGTAAAAAAAACGGTAATCCCGGTGTCACCGGGGTTGCGTGTCGGGGATTTCGGGTGGCCGAAAATGCGGATCGTGCAGACGTGCACACGTCTCAATTTACTTTCACTTTAATTAGCGGCAATTCAGTAGCATTTGTTTGAATTAATCATTCGTTAATTTATTTTATTCTAAATAAAAATACACAAAACAATAAGACACTTGCTTGTATTACACACATCTTTATTGCAAAATGAATAATAACTTAACACACCATGCAAAAACTAAACAAAAGCACTTATGAAACACCTTTAAAGTGCATTTATTAACAAAACGAACCACTGCACACATCGTGCAAGTATCAAACAAGAAATTATATAAAAAAAATTCACTATTCGTTAAATAAAGTGCCTGCTTTTGCATTTCGCTTTGAAACCAGATCTTCCGCCATCCTTTGCCAGTTAGCTCGCCTCACTCTCCTCAAATGATAAATGAAATCGGACACCGGCTGCTGCTTTACTGCGGCGCTCGTAAATTACGAAGGCACGTAGTCACTAACTGAATTAAGTGCTTTATTGCTATAGGCTAAAACTTCAACACGATGGGGACGGTGCCGGTGGTCAAGTGCTATGACCGGTAGGTGGGTTAAACACTGTGTATCACCGGTAACACCGACTATCGCAACAAGCCTAGTCAATAAGTATATTAAAATATAGGTAGGCTACAAGGTAGGCAAGTTCAAGTTGTAAAATGTCATGTGGTGCGACTTCCCAAAAACTATGAATGAAAAATTCATGATATTTGTAAAATACATTAATAAAATCAAATAAAACCATACATACACTGCTAATTTTACAGTGGTCTCCTCTTTTTTTTTTAAGAGTAAATAAATTGAAACTTTTCTTGACAATTGAAACGTTTTTCACAACAATATGAACTTGGCAAGTGCATCAAACTACATTTTTTAAAAGATTATTCCTTGTATTTATCATGGACACTCTTACAGTATATATATCAGTATATATCATTGACCCAGTCATGTTTTGCTATGTGGTTTTATTCAGTGGGCAGCCCAAACAAGCATATTGTTTAACATTTTTGGCAAATCGAGAATTAAGTCTTTCAAAAAACCTAATGAAGCATCTGATGAGCATCCAAAAATGAAAGGCGGTTACAGTTCTACATGAGCCAAAGTGAATGTAGTGCTCCTATCTGTTCAGTGCGGTGGGGAGAGAATGGATTGGGAGCCAGTGGAGTGGCAAAGGATGAGTGGGAGGTGCTGATGAGAGGAGATGAAGGAGGAGGAGAGATAGAGCTGAAAAGCCAGCAGTCTTACAGCATCCCTCCTCACACCTCTCAGACACACACCGCTGTGAGGAGGGAGCTTCACTGACAAGAGCTGCATAATAACACTCAACACACGCATAGTAACACAATGTGTGCACTGAGAAAATGATACTTTGGAGAAACTTAAAAAAAAAATACTCTAATATGTTACAGCCAAATATATTAGTTTTTTTTCTCAAATTATATTTATTATTTCTTTTCAAATCTTAAATTTTGATTTAATATACTTTTTTTTTTTTAATTCCCAAGGACAAAAACATTTGTATTTAATATATTTTATATTTATATAGCTATAATATTTT
>RJVU01072388.1:3042083-3096839 GCA_003731715.1 Anabarilius grahami | reverse complement strand
CTATAATATTTTTATATTACATATTATATTTTATATATAGCTATAATATAAAACATTTTGTTAGTCAATGTTTAATTTAGTGTACTTTTTTATAAAAAGAACTTCAAAGACCTTAATTTTTATTGTGATGTCTTTTTAAACGTATGTATCATATTTTCTGTTATGTACTAAAATAAAGAAAAAGAAAAACAGAAAAATTAATAAAACCCACAATAATTTCATAATTTCAGTAAAGCTAGCCAGTATTTGTTCTACACATTACACTCTGATGTCAGGCGAAAATACTATTTAAACAAAATAGTTTTTCTATGGGGAGTGTTGTTTGCTTTTACACAAAATGAACAAAACAAGTTTAAACCAAAAACCCTGATTTTCGATTAGACCAATATAAAAATACTCTTTAAATAAATGAAACAGTCGTTTAACTTTTTTCAGTGTGGACTGATCCACAAACAGAGACTCTCTGGAACTAACCTTCACTATTAAAACAGACCAATTTGTTTGTGAACTTTCGTCTACATATCCGCACAAACAACTTGGATTGGAAATAAGGACACGCATCAAATTACACTCTCTCAATCAGTCACACACACATGCTTTCACACCACATCTGGCCAGTCCTCACACACACCGGGTGCCAGAAAAGAAGCCGGATACACACTGTGCACATCAACACAATCTTCATGGACACTGATACACTCTCACAGCTGTCAGCTTCCTCCTGTGCCCGCCTCAAAACACACACACAAACACACACACACACACACACATTTGCAAGAAGACACTTGGCTTTACCCACTAACATGTAATTTCAGGCACAGATGCGCAGGGTGACCACACACACACACACACACACACGCACACGCTCGCACACAGACATTCACTATAAAATTGGTGATAGGGAGCACATGCGCTCAAATGGCATAATGACACTTACACTCATGTGCACCCCAGAATTCCACTGCACAGACGACACACAAGCATGCTGCAGTTTGCACCGATGCAACGCACGGAGCCTCTTGCAAATCACTTTAGTAGAAGAGCATCTGCCAAGAAAATAAATGTAAATGTAATCGGAAATGGTCGCATTATTGACCTCATCTGCCCTCCGCTGTGCAAGCGCCGTGACTCTTTGTTTGACATGGTCATTATTAAAGGTCAATGGGAATGTTGTTAACATGACAAAAAGCCTGTTGTGGACTTTCAATCTTTGACACGACTGCTATGAAACATGCACGGTTTGGATTGTTTTACAGGTATCGCTGACTCCCACCATGTGGCTTTCATGGGTCATTTGGGCGTTGTGGAAATGTCTGTTTGCTTGCATTTTACGAGGTGTCATGAATCATTAATGAAGAAACGGAGACATGAGCGGAATTAAAAATCATCACAACTTCACAAGGGAAAATTACAAAATAATATTAAAGGGATAGTTCAGCCAAAAATGAAAATTCTGTCATTACCTCACCTTCATGTTGTTTCAAACCAACAAGATTTTAGTTTATTAAACACAAATGAAGATATTTTGGTAACACTTTACAATAAGGTTCATTAGTTAACTACATTAGTTAACAAACTAATAATGAACTGCACTTATACAGCATTTATTAATCTTTGTTAATGTTAATTTCAACATTTACTAATACATTATTAAAATCTGGTTAACATTAGTTAATGCACTGTGAACTAATATGAACAAACAATGAAAAACTGTATTTTCATTAACTAATGTTAACGAAGATTAGTAAATACAGTAACAAATGTATTGCTCATGGTTAGTTCATGTTAGTTAATACATTAACTAATGTTTAACTAATGAACCTTATTGTAAAGTGTTACCGATATTTTTAATGAAACCTTTCTGCCCCTCCATTGAAGGAAAAAATGTGACACTTCAAATAGTTCATAATGACATCCCAAAAGTAATCCATATGAACCAAATCTTTTAATCCTAGTCTTTTGAGGAGACACAATTGCTTTAGCCTATATGATGAACAGATATAATTTAGGCTTTTATTCACATAATGAACAATGCACATAGAGCACATCAAATATAGTAAACATGGAAGCGCAACCGTACTTTCTTGACATGCGAGAACAAACCTTATTGTTTGTTCTTATTTCACTGTACTGAATAAAATACTAAAGCACATGAAAAGCACTTCATTATAGTTAAGTTTGTGTGTTATTCAATATTAATTTTAAGTTAATGTAAGTTTTAAAAAAACAAAACTGAATGCATTTTGCGGAAGAACATTGTTTTTTCAGGAAGATGTACTAACAGAGGTATTCAGATAAGTAATTGAATAATCAAATGTAAACTACATTTGTAAAGACTACATAGTCTTACTGTGCACATTAAATATAGATTAATCCTTATTGAAGCTACTTAAGTTATTCAGTCAAGATCAGTAAGTGTTTTTCCTTTGACATTTGTTGTTTGATTATCATTAATGACAGAATGCAGCAGATATATTAGGCTGCCATCATTTTAAGAGCTAATGCACTGACCCAATAAACTGTTACACATGCTTTTTTTTTTTCTCAACTGTGTACGTTTACTTAAAACAAAACCCACTGTGTTTATGTGAATACTCTCCAAAAAGGCATTTTGAAATGTTTGTGGGTACATGTTTAGGTGGATATCCAAAGCCCATTTGCTTATCCGTGTTCGACTCCGACTCAGAAAGCTGCTTGGAGATCCTTCTTAAATGAGCCTTTAATAACATTGTTTAATATCAAACACATCCCACAGTTTAGCAAAAATAGACTGCATTTTACAACACTCACTTGCCTGATTTGGATGCTAAGTTTGGGCTTTTAGGGAGGAGCGAAAGTAGGGCTGGACGATTAATCGAAAGTAATCGAAACCAAAATTCAGAACCTCTAACCGACGTAATTTTCCCATGTCAGTTATTTCGGTTTTTTAATCCTGTTAATACTTTCCCCTTAAAAACATACTACCATGTGTGTAGTCATGTGACTCCGCCTCGTTCAGTCAGCGGCATGTAAGTAACATCGCCAAACTCAAACTCATGTAAGCAACAAGGCGAACTCAAACGCCAAGTCACAGCGAGCGGCGAGCCCCGAAGCAGAGAGCTGCACGGGTCCGATTTTGTAAATCCGCACCCGCCCGTACCCGCAGTGCTTAAAACCGCATCCGACCCGTTTTCCGACAGCAGCACTAATTAAAATCCGCACCCGACCCGACCGGCTTAAAATAGAACCGACATCCGACCCGCACCTGAAATCAAATCAGTTTAGCCAATCACATTATAGCTAATGCAAAAAATCCCTCGCCGTGTACTGCATCAAAGGGTCTAATATCATTGCATACAAAGTTCACAGACAGCCTGGTTATGGTGTCCTTATCATCTCTACGAGGCACCTTCAGTTCTGTCCACTTTGAAAGACACTGTTCGATAGAACTGGTGATTAGTTTGTTACCGGCACAGGTATCTGCGTGCTTCCTCAGCGACGAAGTTCCACATTTGCGGCTATCGAAAACGAAAACTTTAAGGCAGGTTTTGCATGCAGCAAAGCCTTTCACAAATGCTTTCTTCATCTGAGATGACTCCAAATTTCTTTACGACAACTTTACAATCTCCTCTAGCTATTTTTTTTTTCAACTCCTCAGGATCCATCTCGACGACTCATGCAGCAGTTCACGCGGTTGTGATTTTTTAAAAGTGGAATGTGGCCTAGAGACTCCTGGGAGGGCGCGGGCTCAAATAAACAAAAAAAATATTTTACCAACTTGAAATACAGGCATAGTTTTGTAGAAGTGTTCCTAAAAATATGCATTTATTTTTACGTTTGCACGTGACTGTTTTGAACCCGTGTTTAGACCCGTGTTTACCCCGTGTCCGAACCGACCCGCACCCCTATCCGACACAGTTAGATATTTTTCACCCGTTTCAGCCAAATTTGCGGGTCACCCGTCGGGTACCCGCGGGTACCCGAACCCGTGCAGGACTCTGCCCCGAAGTGAGATCACTTTCATTTGCGTCTTCACTAATCTTTGTCAACTAGTATGTATTTTAAGGCTTGCCAGTTTGGACATCCAAGCTATTTTAGACCATCGCATGTGTATTATTATATTGAGCTACTGCGCTGATGCATTGTGGCACACAAACACTCACACAGACAGTAGCTGCACATCACGTTAAGATCCCACACACAGAAAGGAGTGCAGAAACTCGTTGTCAATGCTGTCCTGTGATTTATCACTAAAGTAGTTTAGAAACTTAAAATGTATAGCCTATATTTTTCTACTTTTGAAGTAATTACTTACAACCCACAGCTTCACAATTAACAGAGAGATGGTATGACTAATTCACACGCGCAATCGCTCTCTCATTAACGCATTCAAATAAATGTACTGGTACTGTGCTAATTTATATGTATCTGATTTACAACGAACTGAAATCTTAAAGAAATGTTACGAACCATTGATAAAATACCTGCTGAAATTGAGCTGTTGTGTCAGAGCACTCTTTCATTAGGAAAAAATATCCCACCTTTAATAGTCATGCATATTTACAGTACAAACCTTGTCAGTGAACTATGAGGGCAAAAAAAAAAAAAAAAAANNNAAAAAAAAAAAAAAAAAAATCAAACATTGGTTTTAGGTCATATCGTCCAGCCCTAAGTGAATGTGCACCGTTGTGAAGGAAAGGAAGGTGTGTGGATGGAATGTGGCAGCAGCACAATAATAATTTTACCTTGATTATCTTGTTTAAAATTACGATTAATCGCACAGCCCTATCATCCAGTAATGAAACAAGTATTTGTGAGTCATTGAATTATTAATTCAAAATAATAATCCATTTAGATTAATTAAAAAAATTTTAAATAGACTGCAGCAATTGATATTTTGTCAGAAAATATTAATAGTAATAGTAAATTACATGTTATTTTGTTTAGTTGTCTGTTCAACTAAACAAAACAAAATGTAGAATCGTGGGAGAAACATGATCTCTATCTGAAACAAAAAAAAATGTTATTCTCAAATTATCCAGAATCATGCAGCTCTAGTTCTTGCCATTTCCAAAAAGCCAAGCCAATGTTCATTCTCATTTTATTACTCTTCTGTTCTGCGTTTTTTTTTTTTTAAATGGGTAATTCTCCGGAGGTTTAACGTGCTCCATTTCAACCTTATCAGACAACTAACCTATGCCACTCCCACACCATTTTACCATAAATGCTTGTCAGTACATTTGGTAGTGCATTTTATCCATATTTCAAAGTAGTATTTATGAAATCACATCAAAAGATGTACTTAAGGTCCTACTTAAGTGGGTCAAAAAAAACTCTTTTGTCATTTTCATTCAATTGCAACAAACATCCAATTAAGTGTCCAAAAACATTACAATCAGTTTGCACTTAAGTATATTCTTTTAAAGTGTATTTTTTTTTCTGTAATTAGTTTTTATATACTTTTATATACTTCTTTTTCACAAGGATAAGTATGTGCATTGATCATTGTTTATATGTGAATAAAAGCATAAATTAAATATGTTCATCACATAAAGTGATAGTGTCTCTTCAGATACTTGGATTAAGGCACTCAACTTAAATTGATTTATTTTCTGTCTTTATGAACTTTTTGTAGCTTGAAAGTTTGTGAGGGACAGAAATTCCTCTGGTATCATAAAAATCCCTTCATCTGTATTTCAAAGATGAATGAAAATCTTTAGGGTTTGTAACAACAACTAAGTAAACTACAGAATTCTCATTTGAATCTATTTTGGGTGAGCTATCCCTTTAAAGGCAACAGCATCTTAAAGAACATTAATCAAATTCAATTCCCTGTTTAATGCTGACTGGTCAGAATCCAGAGTGAGGCCACACCCATCATTTTACAGTTTTTTGAAGATTGTGTATTGAGCTCTTCGGATGGGCTTATTAAGCATGTAAAGTACTATGCTATTAGTATGTATATTAGACTCAAGGTAATCTCTCTAGGTAGCTTTTGTGCAGTTGCCCCTAATTACCACGTGCGGTAGGAAGAAAGAGATGATGAAAGAGAGAGAGAGAGAGGTGTCTGACAAAGCGATGAGGGGGAGCTCATAATTCCTGTACTTTTAATGAAAGTTGTTAGGAAAGCTTCACTGAGGCAACTAAGCAAAAAAATAAAAATAAAAAATACTCTGTGTCAGAGTCGCACAGAGTTTAAATTAATGCATCATTTCATAAATGCAGCCTTGCGTTGTCCTATTTCTTTGAAACAGATGATAGTTGTTGCCCAATGAGACAGTTTCTCTCATGCTCAGCACACCATGCTGTGAGTTAACCAGCAAATTATGGCTGTAATAACGCAAGAACACCCTCATCTCTTCAATCATTGAGACAGTGTATCTATAGATATTTAAAAACTAAATGCAGTCAGCAGCAGTCCTAAACACACATGTGCAAAGGACAAACAGGATAGGTAAACATAACTCAAAATAGTAAATGCCGGACCCTAAAGCCACATACTATATTAAAGATATTAATAATTTATGAGATTTAAAGTACATGGCAAACAGTTGTTACAGTCAGACGGTGATGCATGGATGTAACAGCACTGCTCTTATAGGCCTACAGAAACATTAGATTACAGAAGCACCAACATGCACACCTGTGCATCACATGCTTGATTACACTTACAATCTCACTCTCTGTCCTTGCCTATCTCTCCTTCTCTCTCTCTCTCTCTCTCTCTCTCTCTCACACTCACACACACACACACACACACACAACTGGACTGTGAATACTTTGAACAAGTAATCTGAACAAACAATCTACACTACATGGATATTTGTACTTCCTACCTACATTTTTCACAATTCAAAAATAACACAAAAATACAGGTGAGGAGGATTAAAACACGTATGAGTGTAGCAATAACAATATATTTTGCAGAGTTCAAAAATTAGTAATTATTGCTGGTCCAGCTGTTTCAAATTTTTACTGACTTATCACATATAGTAATACATTTTATTTTTAGAAACGTATTTGATATGTGTCAGAAAACATAATATTTTCATACTTTCTACGGAAAGGATACCAAAAACAAGAGAATATTCTGTCATGATTTACTCACCCTCATGTCAGTCATTCCAAACCTGTTTGACTTTTTCTTCTTTGGAGCATACACTTTTTATTTGTCCAATAAATGGAAGTCAATGGTCATCAAAACTGTTTTGTTACCAATATTCTTCAAAATATGTTTTGTGTGGGTTCTGCAGAAGTTATACATGTTTGGAATGACATGAGGAGTACATTAATCTTTTTCTTTCTTTTTTTTGAGGGGGGGGGGGGNGCTAACCTATTAATCCTCTTTAGTTATTTTGATATCATATTAAAATCAGCAGAATTTGTAACACCATCACAGTATACAAATGCTTCAGTCTGCAAGACATAAAAACAAGTACACGGCCAATAGGCACAAGATATTATGCAACTGTAATTCACTAACAAAATGTGCAAATGTAATTTGTTGTTAAAAATGTTATTCTAGCATTAGTATGTAACTATGACAATAGAGTGGCACAGGAGTAATGTAAGACTAATTCGCCTGTGAATCCCTTGGAATCAGAGTTGCCAAGTCCACAGTTTTCTCGTGGAATTGGGCTACTTTAACACTGTTGCCACGAGTGTTTTTCATGTCTGCGGGTTGAAGCGACCCCAAATAACATGATATTTAGCCCCTGGAGTGTGAATTGTACCAGAGGAACACTGCCAAGAAGTGGAGTTTACCCCCCGGAACGCGATTTTTTACATTGTAGTACTTATTAGAAACATACATTAATGGCTTAAAACTCTTTGAAAGAAGACTTTAAAAATCTCAAAAGTAAAAACACTTCTGGAACCAAGGCTGCTGAAAAACTGGACTGTGCAGTCTATTAGGCATACAGAGAAAAAAACTAAAAACAAACTAAGCACCATTATGTACTCCATTTCAAAAACATCTGTGAAATTAAAAGTTATCAATGAACCATTTCTGTTCTTGCTTTGATCTAAACAAAAATAATTCGGCTTTATCTTTTCTAGATCTGTGTCAGGTAAAATCATGCCTTCTTTCTTGTCATCCTTTTTAGCCATTAACATACTGAACAGAAATCTGTCAGTACGATCAATCAGCACCTTGAATACATACAGCCTAAAATGTCTCCTCAGTCGGGACCACCATTATCCGTGTCATTTCACTGCCCCTGGATCTCATCTTGTTTCATCCAACAGCTGCTGTACACATCTCTGCACCTCTCCACTTCACAGAAACAGCCTCACAATACCTGTCTTATCACTAGAGACCTCCCCAAGGGGAAAAGCACGGCCTCACTGGCTTGATTTTCAGCCATTGTTAGTTTACATCTGTCAATAGCGTTTTATGGACTTGTCTTTGATTGGATATCGGAGATGAATGAATCAAGAGATGCCGTGAGCTCACAGTGTCGGCGAGCTCACGTTAAGCTGTCAGGTAAATTACCTATGGAAGCAAGGGAAGTCTTGCAGGGATTTCCGTGGTAACTGTACAGGACCGCAGTTGTAGTTAGACCGAAATATCCGTGGTTACGGTAACCGTGGAGATGGGTGAAAGGGAGGACTCAGCTTCCTGTGGAAACTCATGGCTGATTAGAACAGGATGCCACTGAGTGCTATACTTTCTGTGTTAACGTTTCCTTTTAATATGCTAACATTTCCGGCTCCTTGTTAAAAGTCGCTTCTGTTTCCCTTTTCAGAGCTTCTTCATCACCACAATGGATCATAGAAACACGCTCTTCCTTTTTATTCTCCTCCTCCTTCCATTGCTCCTTTACTACCACTTGGCCTCAGCTGTATAAAACTATAAGGCACTGTTTACACAAAATGCTTTTAAAATAATTTTTTTATGTAAACATGCGCTAGACAGACATGTTTGACTGTTGCGCTCATGACTTTTGCAGCGTCTCGCAAATGACGCGTCATTTTAAAAACACGACACTCAAGTTAATATGGAATCCCATTTCAGCCACACAAAAAATGTTTTGGTAAATCATAATTAAGACATGAAAAGTCATAATTCTGAAATAAAAAGCCTGAATTGTTTCATCCTAAGACATCCTAAAAAGACATTATAATAGAATTAAAAAATCATTATGAAAAGAAAAGTCAGATTTTTTTGTTATAATTAACTTTGTATGTCATAATTATGAATTGTATCTCATACTTACAACTTAGTGTCAATTTCGACTATCTAAAATGATGACATTGCAGATAATTTTTAATTTTTATGTCATAATTGTGACATATCTCAGAATTTTTACTTTGATTTTGACTCATCTCTTAGTATCTCATAATTTTGACTTTTTAATCTCATACTTGTTTAATGTAATAATTTTTTACTATTTGTCAATTCTGACTTTCTCATACTTATGACATCATAATTTGACTTATCTCTTAGTATATAATTTTGACTTTTCATCTCAATTAGGATTTATCAAAGCATGATTTTTTTTATGTTGTGGAAAACAGCTTCCATGATTTTTTTTTTTTATTATTATTGAAAAAAAGGCATAAATTAACAGCAACAACTTGACATAGTAACATACATAAGAAGAAACCAGTGACGGATATACACAAACACACGACTTCCATAAGTTAAAAGAAGTTTTAAAAAAACATGTCTCTAGACTTTGTGGGGGGAGGATTAGTTGCATTTTGTCATTTCACTGCCCAGCGTCATGTGTTTTTAAACTTCAAATGCATTCAGTGTGAACGGCCCC
This sequence comes from Anabarilius grahami, assembly GCA_003731715.1. NCBI lineage: Eukaryota > Metazoa > Chordata > Actinopteri > Cypriniformes > Xenocyprididae > Anabarilius > Anabarilius grahami. Next base: position 3,087,090 of record RJVU01072388.1, on the reverse strand, counting down.
TAAAGCAGCAATAACTCTGTATGTGTGAGACATGGTGGGGGCTGCTTTAAATGAGTCTACAAAGTCTGAGCAACTGTGGGGTCCCACGTGCTTTCCCCATCTGACCCCGAGCACCCAAACTGCATCTGAGGTCTAATGTAAATTAGAATGGCCTTTATCAATAGCGAGCCAGTCTAACCTCTGGGGAGTCGGGGGAGAGGGGAGCAATGTAATCTCTTCCAAACACCAGCCTATGATCTCGTTAAAGACTAATTGATGTTCTGTGTTAACGAGCTTTACCTTAATTAGTCACATTTAAGTGAACGGGGGATACTGAGAGGGAGTTGGATGCAGTTTGGGGCATGCTGGACTCATCAACACAGCTATGAGAACGAAAAAAAAAAAAAGTAATCAGATGGAGAGACTGATACAGAAACGCTGAAGAGAGGGATCCAGCAGAAAAAAAAGAGATGTTAAAAAACCAGCAATACTCTAGAGCCTGAAAGCCCAAGAGACGGAACGATAGAGAGGATAGAGAGCAAAGGTAAAGGAGAAGATAAAGAATCAATGCGCTGAAACAGAAAAGGAGAAAGAGGAAAAGAGAAATGCAAACGTTGATTCAAGGCAAGCTGCTCTCATCTTTCTGTCTGAGCCCTCCAACCATGTTCAGTCTCAGATATTCAATTCCTCTTCTCGCTTTCTTCCTCTCCTTCATTTCCTCCTCTCACTCCCTCGTTTGCACTGTATTTCTCTTTTCCCCATCCTTCACTGTATTTCTATGTCTGAGTCTTTTCCTCCCCATCCAGCTTCATCTGTATCCACACCTCAGCTACATCCTCCTTTTCAGTGCATTATAGTCTCTCACCTTCTTTCATTCTATACTCTTTCATTCTTTCACTCTCCCTCCTTCTTTATAAGTGCACTCCCCCTCCCTCTACAGTAAAGCCTGGAAAGCAGCTGTAAGACAGACCGCTGGAGTGAAGCTATATTGACACTGAAGGCAACACATTAACATTACTGTGCGCATTACAGTACTGCAGTGTGTGTGCGTGTGTGTGCAGTCCTTGGTGATTTGCGTGCCCAGTATCCACAACATGCCTTGTTCAATAAATGTGCTTTTTTGGAGGTCATAATCTTTTCTCACTCTTTTTTACCTGCAGGACCAGATACTGTATGTACGTGAAAAGAGTCTCAAGACAGCAAATCAGTACAGCATGAAGCTTACGAAAGGTCACGTTGCACAACATGCTGCTTGTACACTAAACATATAATTGAACTAAAGTGTTTTCTGTGTATGATGTATGCCAGCACTGATCTCAGGCCTGTCTTGGTGTACATTAAGACCTCACATTCCCTCTGCAGGACTCCAGGCTCCATCGTAACAGCTTTAATAAGTTTGGCGCAAGGAGGGAGTAAAACTTATTACAGAATATGAAGCAGAAGCCCCACATAAATGATTTTACTTCATCTAAACGCCAACGGTTTGATTCATATCGCAGGAGGAAAACTGTGGGCCTATGATGGGCTCATATGAAATTAACATAATGAGCGCTGCTCATAAATCTCACTGATTTCTTACCCAACTATTAAAAAGCAAATGGCCAGACTTGGAAAAACGACAGCAATTGGTGTACTGAGATATTTCAATTCTCAGCCTTTCCATTTAAATGATTATAAATAAAATAAAAAAATAGGCGAAAATGAATAGGCTATGCTATGTAAATAAGCTCGCATGGCACTGAAACACCAAGAGTATCAAACACACATACACTATGAGACACTGAAAACTGCTCAGTAAAATTGACAAATCCGCAGTTTACATACACAACTGGAGACGAGCCGCCTGACAGCGCGGCACATCGGCACGATCATTAGCCGCACCGAAGCAGCATTTTAAATACGTTTTAATATTCAGTTGCTTCACAGTTGTTGTTTATATGAAAATCACTAATTGTGCCCGCAGACTGCGCGTGTCTCAGTGCCGTTTCCAGGCGCGTGCGACAGTGCGCGCGTGCGTTTTCGCGTGTTGCTGTAACCTCTGCGCGTATCTGTGCAGTGAGAGTGCAAGAAAAGTCTAAGTATGTGCCGTTTCACTGAGGAACAAGTGGGCTTATAAGCACTGGCATATGTGCGCGCGTGCAGCAATGACAGAAGGGTCAAACCCCCGCGCGCGCCGGCCGTATCCATCTCTCTTTCGCGTGCCATCCATCTTTTCCAGTACCCTCACCCGTAGCCACCGGTGCACTGTCAGTGCCATGTCTCCTCGCTCCACGCAGTCAAGTCCGTGCAGAAACACAGCAGTATTCATTAAACTGTTACTTACTGTGTTTTCACGCGCCTGTCCCCCCTCTCTCCTTTCGGCCCTCCATTCTCTTCACATCATTCCCCTCGAGGTATCCTTTTTGCGGCTTCTCCGGGGAAAATACACCTAGAAATATATATATTCTACATGTATTCAATTTTCGCGAGCTCTCTCTCCCTCTCTCCACCTATCTCCCGCTCCCTCCTCTCTCTCTCTCTCTCTCTCTCTCTCTCGCTCCTCTCTCCCACTCTCTCTCTCCGCTCTTTTGTTAAAATTCAGTATATGCGCCTCGTCACCTAGCAACCGTCAACCTCCCTCTCTCGCGCGCGCGCGCCTCCCGCCTCTCTCTCTCTCTCCATCACTAGCGACACGTGTTGAATGCTAAACTTAGCGGTGTGGAATAATATTAATAACTGGGTGGCTCGAGGTCTCTTCCTCTGCCTCTCCCTCTCTCTCTCTCTCCCACTCCACACACACACACACACACACTCACTCTACCGCGCGCGCACACACCTTCTTTCGCTCGCGCATATCATCATGCAATATAAATATTTACTAGAGCCACTCAGTCCTCTGTTGCATGCCCCCCGCAGCCCCCCTCCGTGTCTCTCTCCCCTCCCATCATCCCGTACTGCGAATCAATGGTGCCGTATCGCCACTTCTGCTTCTCCGAGCAAAACGGAGAGGTGTGCGTCCATCACGCTGTCCGTCCGTTTCACTAGACACGCGTGTATCCATACAGAAAAGACTGGGGGAAATACGCACCGACCGTGTGCGCGCGCGCGCGCGTGTTCTGGAGAGTGAGTTACCGTTGCTTATGCCGGGAAAATGGATGGAGTAAGTAGCTTGAACTGCAGTAGCCTATTGGAGTATCAACGTGTTAATACATGCTTATTTTATAATAAATATTTTTTTCGATAAGTGCTTTTATATTATTTCACTGAATCTAATTCTCTTTTTATCTGTGGTCGGATGTGGTCACTTGTCAATCGATTAATAAACCACTAACTCAATAGCCCGTGATTAATACTGACACTCTGTGTTTCATTTAGTGAGCTCGAATGATAAATGGTCAATGTTTTTTTTCAGAAGGTCACTCCTTACTGAATCCCAGCGTGACGCAGCGCTATTGATGAAATACCGTTCAGCCATTTAAAGCGCAGTCGTTTCCAACCCTGTTCCAGGAGCTACACATTTTGGATGTCTCCCTCATCTAACATACCCATTTAAAGTCTTGGAGTACTCTACTAATGAGCTGACGAGTTTAATCAGGTGTGTTTGATTTGGGAGACATCCAAAGTGAGTACTGTTGGGGGCCCTCCAGGAACAAGAATGGGATCCAGCCTTTTAAAACATATACTGATCCGTTTCCTCATCTCCACTGAGGAAATCTATCAGCATCATGTCTGTGCTAGAGAATGTACTTGATATAACAGTCAAAACACTCACTCATTCAATGCTTGAGTGTAATGCAATGCAAGTTCTTTCATATTTGCTCCATAATTATATTATTAGTTATTACAATTAGCACTACAACTTTAACTTACACACTGAATATTTGAGCAATGCACTAAAAGTATTTAAACCTAACCATATATAATCTAAATAGTTATGAAAGCCTCGGACCAAGATGGTTGGAATAAAATGGCAGAGCTCACATTATATTACCTGACAGACTTCACTGCATACATATATAAACTATATTTTTAAAGCGAGAACAATTTGATTAATCTCCAGCATGAAACTGAAGTTCTATAATTTTCCAATGTGCATTTCCCTATGTTATTTGCATCACAGGTTTCAACGCAAAAAATAATTAAGGTGCCTATTAGACAAATAAACGTAAATATCATATTATGCAACATTACTTTATGGACAGCTTACAACCCAGTATAAGCCTTCCCTTAAAGTTATAGTTCAACCAAAAATGAAAATTCTGTCAGGTTTGGAACATGAGAGCTGGTGAGTATAGATGATGACAGAATTTTCCATTTTTGGGTGAACTATCTACAATAAGGTTCATTAGTTAAACATTAGTTAATGTATTAACTAACATGAACTAACCATGAGCAATACATTTGTTACTGTATTTACTAATCTTCGTTAACGTTAGTTAATGAAAATACAGTTGTTCATTGTTTGTTCATGTTAGTTCACAGTGCATTAACTAATGTTAACCAGATTTTAATAATGTATTAGTAAATGTTGAAATTAACATTAACAAAGATTAATAAATGCTGTATAAGTGCAGTTCATTATTAGTTCATGTTAACTAATGAAGTTAACTAATGAACCTTATTGTAAAGTGTTACCACTATCTCTTTAAAGTCATGATAAAATGGAAGTAGTGAAAGATCTTTTCTTCTGTATGACATACATCTGAGAGTACAGATTATCGAAAAAAGAGAGGACTTAGTTCTAGAGAGTCTAACTTGTAACCCGAAGGTCGTGGGTTTGACTCTCGGTACCGGCACACTGTAAAAAAGTATTGTTGGTTTAACTTAAAAAAGTAAGTTACCCGGTTGCCTTAAAATTGAGTTCATTAAAATAAAAAATTTTAGTTATAATGAAGGTGTGTGTGTGTGTGTCTGTGTCTGTGTGTGTGTGTGTGTGTGTGTGTGCGCACGCGTTTTTGTGACATATCAGGACACAAATGTGTATAATGACATGGGTATGACATAGGTATTACAAGGAGAGGTGACTTATTAGGACATTACCCCATGTCCCCACTTTTCACAAGGCTTATAAATCATACAGAATGAGTTTTTGTGAGAGAGTAAAAGTGTGCCGTTTCCTGTGATGGTTAGGTTTAGGGGTAGAGGTAGTGTAGGGGGATAGAAAATACAGTTTGTACAGTATAAAAACCATTAACCCTAAGGAATGTCCCCACAATTCACAAAAACGAATATGTGTGTGTGTTCAGTAATCACTGTTGAGTGTGTGCACTTGGATGGATGAAATGCAGAGCACGAATTGTGAGTATAGGACATACTCGGATACACGGCACGTCACTTTCACTTTAGAGAGAATTCTGTCATTTTCACTGAAAGTTCCCATAATAACATTTTGATTAAACATTACAAGTATAAAAAAAAAAACTGAACATATGCACAAATTAATTGTTCACATTAAGATCTATAACATGTATTTAGAAAATAGATAGGGTGAATTTTTATTTTATGCTGACTGTAAGACTAAATGGTGCAACCAAATTAAGTACAGGCTTAGTTACAAACTTACCAGCAATTACTAAGCCCTAGTGTAAACATTACATCCCAATTTAAAGGGAGGAAAAATGCCAATGAAAGTCAAGGGGACCATTGTTGTATTAGACATCACTGAAAATTCAACTGAAACACCACAATATGGGGGCGAGTAAATCATGACAGAAATTATTTTTGGGTGAACTATCCCTTAAATAAGACCATACAAACGGACTGGTTCAACCTACCCAGGTCATCACAATGATTTGTGTTAGAGAACAAGGGAACCAGTGCTCTAGTTGTTAGGTTGCACATACCCATATATCAATCATCAGTCTGATTCCCATTGGCCAGTGACAGATGTCAGTTGAATGGTTCGCAACATAAACTGTCACAGCGAATGAGTGTGGTTTTGAAATGAGGGCATGTTAACAAGTTTCATTCAGTGGAATTTATGTTCACACCCTTTTCACCCTCTTTCTCTCTCTCGGCCTCACTCTTTGTATATGTGTCCTGTTGTTTGAGTTACAGCTCAGAGCACAACAGATGAGTAAACATTGATAGTCACAAGTAAATCCCATCAAATCAGATTGGGGAATGCAAAGGCTACGCTCCCTCCTGCCCTAGCTCTCAGTTCCTCTTTTTCTCTCTCTGTTGGCATTTCTTTCATTCTCTCTTTGACTACTCACAGAGTCTGATTAGAGTTGATAAAGAAAAATCCCATTTAATCAAGTAAATAGTAGATGGAGGAATTGAGCGGCAGTCCCAGAGGCACACACAGGGCCTTATAGGAATCATATTGAAGGTTCGTACAGGCCTTGGGATAATAATACGGACTACGACATGGCATCTGGCATTAGTGTCGGATAAAACAACCAGACGTGAGGGAGAAGAGCAGAAGAAGCTAATAGGAGAACTAAAGAGAGTGACTGCCTGAGGGAAGATGGAGAGAGTGAGAGCCCTATTCAGCAGTGTCACATAGACTTTCTTTTCACACTGGAAGACCTCGACGACGATTGAATTTTTTCTCGGTCCGAGCTGTAATAGAAAATAACCAAGTACTTTTGCGCAATAGCTGTCAGCGACCTTCTGAGAAGAATAGGGCTAATCCTTTACGGTGCCCTCGCAGAACGGCTCTGTTCAAATCCGCTACATTTCATTTCTTGAATAAATTTTCTTCTTCTTAAAGATAATTTTTCCCCCCTCACAGTGAGACTGAACCCTGTCTTTGACTGGGCCTGTGTTAAACGTAGACTCGAAATTAGGCTTTCAGCAAAGAAAGAAAAAGCTACAGAACGTCACATTCATTTTCACAGGCGGTAAATGATAGGCTTTGTAATCCCGAGCTAATTATCGCAACAAGCGCAAATGTACATCACCGTTTTTCAAGTATCCACATTTGTGAATATCTAAAGACTTTGTATGAATAATTCTTTAAGACTCCTTGCTTGTGTTGGTACAGTATAGTTGGAGGGTTCAGAAGGAGCTGATGGAAGCCATGAGAGCCTTCAGTCCCCGAGGTTATTTCTCTGATCACTTATAATTCCATTTAAACAGTATTACTCTCAACGAACAGCTTCATCCACAGCTAATGATGGCATGATGCCGCATGTTTCAAGATCCTTCTTTCTCTTTCTCGAGAGGTATTCGACAGGGTCGGACAGAGATTCGGATGAGAAGATTGGAAAGCCGTTCATCATCCAGAGCACTGGGGGTTTGGGCTTTATCCCAGTGTGTGCCAAGTTCTCAGATATATCGGTTAAAAGCCCCAACCAATCAGTGCTCTAAGCTGTCTAAAGATGCAGAACCCCAGCCATTATGAAGTGTACATTGTTCTATTCGCTCATGTTTAAGGAATATTCTGAGTTCAGTGCTAGTTAAAGGATTAGTTCACTTTAAAATGAAAATTACCCCAAGCTTTACTCACCCTCAAGCCATCCTAGGTGTTTATGACTTTCTTCTTTCTGATGAACACAATCAGAGTTTTATTAATAAATATCCTGATACATCCAAGCTTTATAATGGCAGTGAAAGGGACCTATGCGTATGAAGCTCAAGAAAGTGCAGCCATCCATCATAAACCTACTCCACAAGGCTCCGGAGGTGGTTAATTAAGGCCTTCTGAAGCGAAGCGATGCATTTGTGTAAAAACATCCATATTTAACAAGTTAAAGGATTAGTTCACTTTCAAAAAAATGTTTTCCTGATAATTTACTCACCCCCATGTCATCATCCAAGATGTTCATGTCTTTCTTTCTTCAGTCGAAAAGAAATTAAGGTTTTTGATGAAAACATTCCAGGATTATTCTCCTTATAGTGGACTTCAATGACCTCCAAATGGTTGAAGGTCAAAATGACAGTTTCAGTGCAGCTTCAAAGGGCTTTAAACGATACCAGACGACGAATAAGGGTCTTATCTAGCGAAACAATTGGTCATTTTCGAAAAAAATGTAAATTTATATGCTTTAAATAAACAAATGATCGCCTTGAACGTACTTCCACCAAAACCGCACTTTCGTATTCTTCAAAAAGCTAACGCTGTATGTCCTACGCCTTCCCTATTCTACTTACGGAACGAACGCAGCGCCAGTTCTGTTTTTTTCCATAAGTAGAATAGGGAAGGCTTAGGACATACAGCGTAAGTGTTTTGAAGAATGCAGAAAGCTGAAGTACGTTCAAGGTGATATTTTGTGTTTATAAAGCATATACAGTTGTATTTTTTTAGAAAATGACCGATCGTTTCGCTAGATAAGACCCTTATTCCTCGTCTGGTATCGTTTAAAGCCCTTTGAAGCTGCACTGATTTAAATTATCATGAAAATTTTATTTGAAAGTGAACTAATCCTTTAAGTAAAATATCTCGCTTCCGCCAGACCGCCTTCTGTATTCAACTTACGGAAAATGCGTAACTGGCGTTGCGTCAGTTAACCTACTCCACACGGCTCCGGAGGGGGTTAATTAAGGCCTTCTGAAGCGAAGCGATGCATTTGTGTAAAAACATCCATATTTACAAGTTAAAGGATTAGTTCACTTTCAAAAAAAAAATTCCTGATAATTTACTCACCCCCATGTCATCCAAGATGTTCATGTTGACTAAAGAAAGAAAGACATGAACATCTTGGATGACATGGGGGTGAATAATGGATGGATGGATGGATGCACTTTTTTGAGCTTCATACTCATTGGTCCAGTTCACTGCCATTATAAAGCTTGGATGCGTCAGGATATTTATTAATATAACTCCGATTGTGTTCATCAGAAAGAAGAAAGTCATATACACCTAGTATGGCTTGCGAGTGAGTAAAGCTTGATGTAATTTTCATTTTAAATTGAACTTATCCTTGAAGCTCAATCGACAGCATTTGTGGCATAATGTTGATTACCACAAAAATGAATTTCCAGTTGGGGAAATTTACAATGGAGGTGAATGGGGCCAATCCGTAAACATTAAAATACTAACTGTTTCAAAAATATAGCAACAGAACAATGTGTGTTAACATTATTGTAGTGTGTGTTCGTGGAGGGGTGATAATTTTTTGTATGAAGTTTTTTTTCAAAAACCCCGAAATAGCTGTAAAATTATTACACCTTTACAGCTCAAAAATAAATAAATAAATGCACGTCATAACAGAAGAATTATTGTACATGCTTTTATAAAATGATAGGCTTCACATTTCTGCTTCTTAAATCTTTGGCCTCATATACTCCCATTGTAAGCGCCTCAATGTAACCTTGATTTTTTTTTTTTTTTTTAAGAAAACAAGAGATTAGTTGACTGATTGAACTTAACCTTGAACCCAGAAAATTCCTCTTAAGACTCAGAATTGACAAGCTACATCAATGCATTTTTTTTTAAATGTCCACATCTCAAATTCCCTTCATCAAGTGAACCAAGACAAGAACCAAGTTTTCGCCATGCATTTTTTCCTCTTTGATAAGCTGTTTCACTCAGATGAACGTCAAAACACAAAAGAAAAGATCTGTCGCTATACGTGTAATCATGACTTTAAATAACTATCTACCAAAAAATTAGATCTTTTCAATTTAATAATTTTGTAAACATATGGTGCCAAAATGCTGTACAAACTGAAAACACAAAATATGCCTATAAAATAAAGTAAAAAAATATATAAAAATAAAAAGACCACTCTGAGTGCCACACCAAAGTTTAAAATTATTGGCAATCTCTGAGGTGGGACCTTCCAAAAAGAAAAAAAAGAAAGAAAGAAAAGAAAAGAAAAGAAAAAAACACATATAACCTGCTTGGTTACAGTTAATTGGAAAGGAGAGCATTGTCAAGAAATGACAGTTCAGGAGAGTCACTTTAATTTTTGCAGGGGTGTAAGTAATACAGAGAAAGAATTTACAATTGTCAAACAGGTTTCATTTCATTATTGTGTGTTATAATGGTAATGCTGGAATGCAAACAAGCATGACCCATAACATCCACTGCAATTTTGATATTTTACAGTAAGTAAAAGTAAAAGTAGACTACACCCTTACTGACTTTGTCCTGCTGATCTTGGTATCCACTATTAATCTATCCTCTGCCCTACAAAATCCCAGGAACGAGAGCAGCAGATGTAGAGACGTTGTAGTGTCATAGGTGGAAAAAAATACATTATAAATAAAGATCAAAAATGTCTGCACACTTCACTGACACAGTCGCTCAAACAGCTCTCACAGATTCATTCAGAGCACAGCAGGCTAGTTTGTGTTCAGTTCTCCCTCGTCCCCCCTCTTTTTCATGGTTTCCACTACACTAATACCAACTACTGCACACAGGCAACTGGTATCTCTAGCCAAAATAAGACATATTGAGTCTGTCGCTGCCTGCAAGATGACAGGGTTTAGTTTAGCCTGATCCGGTTAAGCTGATAAAACAATTGAACAGAACAGAAACCGAAAGACATTACCATTTACTAAGAAGCTGAGCCGGTTTCTTTTGTTTGAGGATTGAAGGTGTAAAACTACTGTGCTTTCAGAAGACAACATAGTTATGCTAAGTAAAGAAAACAGGGCAGTTTACAGTGAAACCAAAATCACCTGAGCAGAAAACTATTATGCTTTGCTGGGGGCGTTCAATTTGCAAATGGGGGCTGGATCTGCTGAGAAAGGGTATGGTGGAGGAGATGAGAAATTTCATAGACTTCCTCCTGAAATGCTTAATTACCTCTCTCCTGTACTTGAGGTAATCTTTAATCAGATGAGCACCATGGACTCTAAGGGGGTGCATGAGTGGCCTGCAGCCGCCTCTGATCAAATTCACGCACACACAGCTTTGTTTTTCAATCATAGTAGGGAATTTCCTTTCCTTTTTTATACTGAGCTAATGATATTTTGATTCCCTATATCAATACCTTATATCAATTATATTATATAAAATGGATAGTTCCGGCCCTTGATTCTGATTGGTTGAGCCACGTTCGAAGACATTGTAAAATTCCCAAAAACATATAGCTGACCGCATTACATAAAGGTGCGTTCACGCCACCTCGTAATTCCTGTAATTACAAGATTCTAGCTTGTAAAAAGTGTTCTTCCTTGTAGAGCTCGTAGTTACAGCTTGTAGGCTGGGAGTTTTCTGAAAGCTCCCACGTGTACCACATGGCCGCTGTAGATTCATTTAGGCGTTGATAGTCGTGCCATAGAAACGCATAATTCCCAGTCTGAGGACGTGAACAGCTCCGTGAACAGCTCCGAATGTAACGTCACGTGTTGTCATCTCAAGATTTTGGTAAATACGAGGTGGCGTGAACGCGTCATAAGTATCGCTGCGCTACTGAATTTGTATGTTGTTGCGTCTGTCTTAGCAACCACTCTTAGCAATGTAAATATATGTTTGCTCTCTATTGATTTTGTTCATTGAAGCTTGCATTATGTAGAAGAGTATTGTGAGAAAGATATCGAGTGACTGAGTGTACTACCTGCATTCAAATTTAGCATTTTCCTTCAGGTCATAATAAAAATCTGTTTGAATGTCCGCTGCGATCTTGTCCTTTTAACATTTAATGGGATTTCCCGTGCCCTGCAGACACTGACAGCGCTAGTCAAAGCATTCGTCATTTGCATCTTGTTCCGTGTTCACAACAAATTTCAATATAAAAGTCTTTGCGACTGAGTGACTCGCTCATAAAGACAATCTATGCCGCCATCTAATGTCGTAATAAATGTAACTTCTGTTGCTGTTCACAGTCAGGGACTATTTTTTCCAGCGGAAGGAAGCCTTTTAATGATTTTACTTCATGAAAGTTGCATAGATATTTTTTGGCTTTAATATTTGTATTGTGTGGTATCCGTTTTATAAAAGCAATAAGCCCCGTGAAACCGTGGTTTACAGTGAATTTATAACAGCTAACAACGCCCCTTAGCCGTTATAAATTCATTGTAAACCACGGCTTCTTGGGGCTTATTGCTTTAATATAATATATATATATATATATAAATCCAGTCCTTAACTTTATATACCATTTTCAAGAAAAATTTCAATGAATCTAAAAATTTAATGTGGTATAACCATCAAGCAAATAGCACAACTTTTTCCTTATGTCTTCAATATATGTCAGTGTACACAAAAATGTTTTTAAATATATTTTCAAGAATGTATCTTTACAAATGTCATGAATTATTAATTCATGAATATCGGTAAAATTTTGGGGGTCACACCACACTACATATTGCAACATGAACTACCTTGTCTTGTCATTTCAATGTCAAATCTGCTATTTTAAGAGACTTGTTGACATTGTTTCCCCCCTGCAAGTTTTTTCTTCTTTACAATATCATGACAGTTGTATCACACTAACATTATGGAATTTTCACCCCAAAAATATCAAAATAACTTTTTTTAAACGTATTTATTAAATTTTATTAAATGTATTTATGTATTTATTAAATACATTTTTAATGATTTTGAAGAGAAGTCTAAATTTATTTGATCGAAAAATACAGTAAAAACATTAATATTGTGAAATAGTGTAGTTTAAAGTAAATGTTTTCAATTTCGATATATTTTTTAAATGTCATTTATTGCTGTGATGGCAAAGCTGAATTTGATCCTTCAGAAATCATTCTGATATGCTGATATGGTGCTCAATAAACATTTCATATTATTATCAAGGTTGAAAACAGTTGTGCTCCTGATATTCTTTGTGAAAACCATGATACATTTTTTTCAAGATTCTCTGACGAATAGAAAGTTAAAAAGAACAGCATTTATTTGAAACCAACAATCTTTTTTTGCATTTTAAATGTCTTACAGTTACTTTTGATCAATTTAATGTGTCCTTGCTGAATAAAAGCATTAATTTCTTTAAAAAAAAAATCTTACCGACCCCAAACTTTTGAACAATAGAGTAAACCTCTCTCTCTCTCTCTCTCTCTCTCTCTCACACACACACACACACACACACACACACACACAATCTGGCAAAAAGGATTCTACAGGCTGAGCAAGTTAGTGCATTTTGTATTGTAAACAGAGTGCGAATGTTTGATCTGGGGCAAAGTGAAGTTATATTGATATATTAGAGAACGGGACAAAGAAGGAAAGAGGGAGAAAGTGAAAGTAGGACTGTAGTTATGAGAGATGAAAAAGATGGAGAGCTGGTATTGTGTGGGAAATCAGCAGAGGAAAGTAAAGTCAGGTGGAGGAGGGAAGGGGAGGAATGAATGGAGGAGGAAAGAGAATAAAGATAAGCACAGAAGAAAAGAATGCACACACAACAGAGACAAGGGGAGGGAAGAGGGAGGGGCAAAGAACATGGCAAGGTTACACATGAACTGCAGTCTGTTTTCTTCTTTGACAGACACAGAAAGAGAGAAGTAGAGAGAGGAAGCTTCGGTTTTGCTCTTATCTCTGCAATATCACACTAAACCATAAATTAAAAACAGAACGGAAGAACTAAATGCTAAGGGAGTGAGTACATTCATGACACAGAGAGCCAGGAAAGAGGGACACTGAAAGAGAAAGACAGACAAAAGACAGAGAGACTATGAGAACAATAAAATAAACACGGCGGATACACATTGGCAGAGTTTACAGGAGCAGCTCTGACATCAGTGAAGTGAGAGAGGAAGAGGGGTGCAACATTGCTTTACGGAAACCGCTTGACAGTTTCATACGCTGACACAGTTTGAAAGTAGGAAACAGACGCTTAAGAGAAACAGAGAGAGAAAAAAAGAAAGGCAAAAGGATAAAACAAATCTCATTTAAACCAAAACATGTTGATAAAAGAATACCGGATATGCATGCCGCTCACTGTCGATGAGGTAAGTTTGTAACTTTTTACATGTGTTTGGGTTTGCTTCCATATGTTTGTGTGTACTGCAGCTGTCCACATGATTAGTGTGCATGAAAGTAAACACTATTGAGATGTTTATTCCACTCTGTTTATGCAGATGAATCCTTAATCTAGAAGTCTGTGGGTTGTATTTCATAATCTCCCCATTTCAGTTTCTTTACCAAAACGGGTCTGACCAGTTACGTCCTTTCATTTGAAGGCAGGAGTGAGTTATTCACCTCCAGGCTAGAAACAAAACACAAAGGTCTTTCCCACAAACAGCTTCGGCTTTCTACACGAGGGTCAGGGATTATTTAGTCTGCCTTTAGTATGTTTCACCTTCAAGTAGCCAACTTGTGCTTGTTCAGACAAGCCCACACAAGCACACCTGGCCTAAAAGTCTGACTTAGAATTCGTCTATGGACTACATCAGCACTAGACCGCATAGTTTCCAGACAGGAGCACCACCCCCTTTTTCTGGAGAGGCTCTGTTGTGCGTACAGACAGCGTTTTTATGCTTAAGGCTCACAAGGTCTCTGTCGTCATCATCAGTGACAATGATTATTCACATAAACAGATTTCAAAACAATTAGTCCTCAGACAAAAAGCAGGAACATTGTCAGTGCAGCCAACACGGTTTTTCAGGAGAACATGTGGAAAAATAATTATCCTGAAAAAAATTTGTGCTCTTCGGAGAACATCAATCTTTAGAAAAAAAAAAAAAACATATGTCATATGAAAGATCAAGCACACTATGACAAAGACAATAGCTATGTTTCCATCCACCTATTTTTATCTGCAATTTGGGATATCACATAAAAAAAAACCTTGGATGGAAGCGCCAAGATGCTCATAAATTCTAAAAATGCGCACGAGAAACGTATGAGCTCAATTGAGGAGGATGATTTTTTTATCTGGTAAGAAGACATGCACAATGATGGAAACACATTTACCGAATTAATCTCCCAATGCGCAACAAAAAATTTGTCTCAAAAGTGGATGTGATTGGATAACTGGACTAACCAGTGGACCAATTTCATTGCACAGCATCTCAAATATTGGTTTTGATCATTCTGAAATGCCTGAGCCAAAGTCTGTCATCAAAATGATTTGGTTTAATTCCCTCCGAGAAGTGTCTCACACGACTGAGTTCCTAAACAACAGGCATCTGAATATCCCAATATCCCAATAGGAAGTGACGATTTTGTTCTCTTGAACACATGGGCTGGAAATGTTGCTTTATTTGCAAATGTTTTATGCGACGTTCCAATTTTGTGCATAAGGTAAATTTTATGGAAACATAGTGATGTTTAAGTAACTGTTTAGTATTTAAATAAAAAAAAAAGAAACTTTAAACTCATTTTGTTTACACTTCTTTAAATTTCTCAGAATAAAAACTGTTATATGCTATCATAATAGCACATACATTATCAAAAAATATTATATTATATTAATAATCAATGTTTGGTCGCAAAAAGGCACCTATAGAAATGTAATATAATTTAAGAAAAATATTTAAATTTATAGGTGATTCATTAGGCCTAGTCAAAATTTATTTAATAGATTATGGGACAAGCCATTCTCAAAAAAATAAACAAACTCATGAAATTTATCATTTTGTTAATAACATTTTTCTTTTTTTTTTTTTCAGAATAAATTTTCCATAAATTGCTACGTTATCGTAATAGCACATACCACAAAATGTATTCCAAAAAAATACATTATTAAAAATCAATGTCTGATTGCAAAATAGTACCTAGAGAAATGTAATATAATTAAATTTTTCAATTTATAGATGTTTTATTATATTTAACAAATTAAATTGTTTCATGGATCATTATGGCAGAACACACATTTTTCCAAAATGCCCTAATTTACACAATATATTATTAAGTAAATAAAATTATAATAATAAATGGTAATATATAGTCAATAGACTAAAATATTTCCTTTTTCTGAAAACAATGTGATCATTTTTTTATTGCTGCATGGCAAAATAAAATCTTGATTGCTATGTAATTTGGCATTATTAAACTTAAATCAGTTGAGACGAAGCGTACATATCAGAGACTAAATTGGCCGAAATAGTCCAGATCAGTGAGGTAAATATTTATGTTGTCTTACGCAAGACTAAAGAAATCTCTCTATTTGAATTAACTTCCTGTCATTCCAATTTAAATTCCAATTCAACATCCATGTGGAACGTGGCCAATTCAATTCACATTCCAAATCGTGAGCTGAAAGGGAGCCATTTCTAAAACCCAGGATTTTGCTCAACCTACATCTAAAAAACAAGGCCAAAAAAAGAGAAATGAAACATATGAGGTCACAAACAGAGGTCAGCAATTTTTCTCTCTCTTTCTCAGTACAAGATCGGCCAGTTATACATGATCAGCAAGCACAGCAGAGAGCAAAGTGGGGGAGGCGAAGGGGTGGAGGTCGTCCGTAATGAACCTTGCACAGACCACAAACACGGAGTCGGTCAGATCACAGAGAAACGCATCTACCTCAACAGGTGAGAGCGCGCGCGCGCGCACACACACACACACACGTGCACGCATAAGCGATCCTGTTTCGTTCACGGTTTACATCACCCACCTGCCAACGTGCCAGCGATCAGCTATTATTGATGACTGCAGCTAACACCTTTATGCATGCAGCAGAGCTCCGTCCATCACTCACTTTCCCTCCAAAAAAACCTTTTCTCTCCCTTTCGGGTTTAAGCAGAATTGCACAGCAACATAACCATCCTGAGGAAGATCACGTAGGCATTCAGTCTGATATCATCCCACGCTGTGAACATGCATACACACTTATTGTAAATGCCTGTTTTCTTACATTTTTTACACNCACCCCACCCACACACACTCACACACTCACACACTCACACACTCACACACTCACACACTCACACACTCAGTCATTAGATGCTGTGGTGAATATGAATTACTGCACCTCTAGCAGTAAAACAAATTTTTCAAGCCATTAATGTGTTAGCAAAGACCAAAAGGGCAGAGCATTAAGTTCCTAATGGTCAAATAAATCTTATCGTGAAGCATGTGAGTCTAATTCAAATGCTGATATTACAGCAGATGAGATCATTATATGCTGTTTACAAGTACATCATGCTGAAGCACTGCATTGTAATTATGAATAATTTAACTTGTATCGTCAAGATACGAGCGTCAAAGGATTGTAATGTAATGGCAGTTGTTTGGTGGGAATGTGCTGTTCCGCAGGACACACTGTGGAAATGTCTGTCACTTCAGAAATGGGAAAGAGAGAGTGTGAGAACGCACAGCCACATCCGTGGCACTCGACACAGCTGGCTGACCGTGAATGATCTACATCTTCTCTTCTCCACCCCTCTTTTCTCATCCTCTGTCCATCCATCCATCACTCAAGTCCTCAGGCTGTAAATCTCAACCGCTGTCTGTGCTGCCTTATCTTACAGTGCTGAGTTCATTATCTCTCTCGCCCGTTCTCCCTCTCTCTCTCTCTGTAGTGGGGTTTCTTGGACTCTGCGTTTTTTGTGAGGGACAGATGGCACCAGACACCTCTGGAAGTGAGACTTATAGCTATTGTGACGGATGCCTGACCTCTTACCCCAGCACACATACACATCTACAACGGCCCTAAAAAGTATCTGGACACAAACTTTAAATGATCAAAGGGGACATATCATTAAAATATAACTTTTTCCGTGTTTAAGTGGTATAATCAGTTCCCCAGTGCATCTACCGACCCAGAAAACATGAAAAAGGACAACCCAGTAACTTTGTTTTGGCAAGCCTTTCTCTGCAAGCATGTGAAAAAACGAGCCGCTCAGATTTCACTCCCCTTATTATAATATTACTGCCCCTTAATCTGCACGTTTCCACCCACGGCGCCGGCATTTTGTTTTCAAATGCGAAAACGGTGTACCAGTTCTAAGGCTATGGTGAAAGTTTGAGTAAAGCATGCTAACTGTTCTGTCATTGGCTGCACAGATGAGCACAGAACACTATTTAGAGTCTCGTTAGCTTGGATAGCCTGCAAGTTGACCCTGGCAAGCTTGATTGCTAAAAAAGGAGTGTTTCTGTCCGAGTGATATTTTGGAAAATATATTAGACCATTCACAGCATTTGATAGCAATCATAAACATTAGCCTGGTGTGTATGGCTCTGTTTGGCAAACAGGTACGCTATGTATAGTGGGCGTCCATATGGGTTTTTCACAAAAGATTAACATGACGTTACATGCTAGTCAATGAGTTGAATAAACTCCACAGCAACTACATAAATTTATCCACTAACCATTCAGAAACGTTCAGTTGCATTTTAAAAGTTGTAACTTCTTCCTGAGTCTCTCCATCAGTGTCTGACTCCAGTTTAAACAATTTAAGGCTGAACACCGCTACTGACAATCCTCATTTTGGCTGTGTGAGATTCTCCAGCTTTGTTGTTGTTGAGCAACCAGAGCATGAGCTGTTAAAGCTCCACCCTCTTTTGGAAAAAGCAGCAGCTCCTTTGCATATTGCATGTTTTTGCTCACACCCAAATGGGGCAAATTTGACAAGCTATAATAAATGATCTGTGGGGTATTTTTAGCTGACATTTCACAGACACATTCTGGGGACACCAGAGACTTATATTACATCTTTGAAAAGGGGCATTATAGGTCCCCTTTAAATAATGATTAAATAAGACAAAATATCAAAACAAAGGGCAACTGCAAACAAACAATGCAAGACATTTTCTCAGAATTAACTTTTTTTTCAAATAATTTTAGCCAACCATTGAACAATGTACACTTCCGTTCAAAAGTCTGGGGTCAGTAAGATTAAATATACAGTAAAAACACTAATATTGTAAAATATGATGCAATTTAAAATAACGTTTCTATTTTAATATATTTTAAAATGTAGTTTATTACTGAGATGGCATAAGCTGAATTTCCAGTCATCAGTGTCATTCAAATATGCTGATTTGGTGATCAAGAAACATTTCTTTATATTATCAAAGTTGAAAACAGTTGTGCTGCTTAATATGGTGTGCTGCTAATATTTCTTTCAGGATTCTTTGATGAATGTAAAGTTTGAAAGAACAGATTAATTTGAAATATAACATTACATATGTCTGTCACTTTTCATCAATTTACTGCATCCTTGCTGAATAAAAGCATTAAAATCTTATTGACTCCAAACTTCATGCAGGATTAAGCAGAGGGTTGTTTATATCTTTGTATAATGCGTCTGTTGCATCATCATAACCAGTGTCGGGAAAAGTTACTTTTAAACGTAATGCATTACAATAGTGCATCACTTCCTAAAAAGTAACTAATTGCGTTAGTTACTTTTTATGAAAAGTAATGCGTTACACTACTTCTGTTTTACTTTTTCTCAACTGGGCTGGGCTTGCTTTTTTGTTGTTATTAAAAAACAAACAAGTTCTAATTTTGGCAATTGTGAAGGCCCTTTCACACCAAAAGTGAAATGACTAAGCCAAGCCTCAGGCTGCAGGAAATGCAAATTCACGCCTGTATAGTTGAGAGCGCAACTCGTACAAACCTTTCAGCTGTGCTGATTGAAGAAGAATCGGATGCAGGAGAAGTTTGTTCAACACTCTTACTTCAGCAAAAATTTTAAAAAATAAAACACAAATGTGTTTATCTAAAGTCATTTTTGCTTACTAGTATGGTTAAATTGGATCATCGAAGGTCAGCAGCATTAACATTGGTTAATAAAGTGAGATTAAATACACAAAGTATATTTGTTTAATTTAACAGATTTAATTAAAGCAGGTTTTGCAGTATTCTGAGTTTGCATTTCACTGTTTTTATTCATTTTGAGAAATACTGACTCTGTTTTTGTGCAAGTGAGATGAGTAAATGCCTGCTCACATTTAGTCTAGGACTACAATAACCATCATGTTTATACAGTGCACACAACGCCTCTTCGCTTACTGCCGATTTTTCTCAATATGGGGACAGGAAAACTGTCACTCAATAAATGGGAAAACAAAGTAACTTAGATATTTTGTTGTAAATTAAAAGTAATTCATTACTTTACTAGTTACTTGAAAAAAATTATCTGATTACATAACTCAAGTTACTCGTAATGCGTCACCCCCTACACTGATCATAACATCTTCTCATTTCCCTTTTTGTCTGTGTTCAGCAAACTGCCAACCTGGATGAGAAAGTTTGTTCCCATGGCTTTTTACATAACAGAAACTGCCTGGAACTTCTACCCTTACACCATTACAGGTCAGTTCAAGGATTTTGTTACAATAAATACACCAGTGTTTGAATATTAACATGCCGTCTCATGGCACATACATCCAACTTGTGTTTTTAATGCACTAGTAACCAACTGTAACCTAACACTCTGTTTCTCTTCTGCATACTTTTTTTCTCCCTCCATTGGTGTTTTACCACAGAGTACTCTGTAAGTATTCTCACATGTCAGCTCAAACTCATGCAGTTTGCTCTGTGCTCACTGACCCACTGAGCATACAACATAATCACCTCACTCTCCCGCCTTATAGTTTTTCTCTCTCTCCTTTCTTTACTCCTTCCAAAAGTGTTCCTTCCTACCGAGGTTCAATGTCAAGATTGAGACGCACTTTGAGAATGACAACGGTTGCAGTGAAAATGTAAGTGAGAGATGGCAACACACATGCATACACACACATACACACACAGATGCACAGTGTGTGTTCTTACAGGAGATAATCCTCTTAAAGGAGGACGATTCATCAGAAGCACACGTAGCTGCAGCATCCTAGTAAAGGCCATTGTGCTTGTGTCTGTCTCTGAAGCAGTAGTAACAGTCAGGTAAGCAGATCCAAACACTCCTCTTCACTCCTGTGACACAGGACACCACAGGACACCTTTAAAGGCACTGTTGTCCTGAGGTGGAGTGTAGCACCTGTGTACAAGTGTAGCAAATCGATAGTGCTCTTTTATTTAAATCAACAGGGCTGTTTACACCAGAATGCATTTGTAACTTACGCAAAGTACTACTGGTATTACGCTACGCCATGGCATACTACGCTTAAGACTTAAGTAGACTCCGTATGGCCGTTTGACCGGAAGCTAGATATTTTACTTTTATAACTTGTTAAATATGGATATTTTTCTTGTACAAACGCATCGCTTCACTTCAGAAGTCCTTTAATAACCCCCTGGAGCCGTGTGGAATATGTTTATGATGGATGGATGCACTTTTTTGAGCTTCAAACAGGTAGTTTCCGTGCACTGCCATTATAAAGTCTGGGAGCATCAGGGTGATTATTAATATAACTCAGACTGTACTCGTCTGAAAGAAGAAAGTCATACACACGTAGGATGGCTCGAGGGTGAGTAAATCATGGGGTAATTTTCATTTTAAAGTGAACTAATCCTTTAATGGGATGATACCTGCAAGGACAAAATTGCTGTTCTCAGAAAACACAATATCATGAGTCACTCTGAGGTCCTTCTATGCATCAATAACCATGCACAAATAACTGTAGACAGTTAAAGTTTTAGGTTGTAAAAACATTTTTTTTAACTGGCCTTCAGGTAATTTGAGACTCCTGCTTAATAAAGTGAACAAACAGACAGTATACCTGCAAACAAACAATTAATTTAGCTGTGTTGTCATTCAGACTTTTTACTTAGTAGTTATTGAGATGAGTTGAGTTATTACTGGTTTGCTGTGTGTTTGTTTGCATACAGCGACCGAGAGAGAGAGGGGCCGTTGTGCCCCGGAGTGCTCTCTGTTATTAAGAAATGAAAAATAAGACTTAAACAAGATCCAACCTGCCACAAAGCAGCTCAGAGATTTATGAGCAAGTCTGCCTGTGAGAAAGAAAGAGCGAGGGAGATGGCAGGGGAAGTTTTGTTATTGATACTTTGTAAATGATACAATTTCCTCCAACTCATCCAACTTTCTCTCCACATACCAGCAGGCACACTCCCACATTCGCATACACATGACTTAAAGGGATAGTTCACACATAAATGAAAATTCTGTCATCACTTACTCAACATCAAGTTGTTCCAAACCCGTATGAATTTCTTTCTTCTGCTAAAAGATATTTTGAAGAATGTTGGTAACAAATTCCAAGTATGGGTTACCATACTTGACCTTCATGTCACATCACTTTCGTCACTTCCAACAATTGAACGGTCCCATTGATTTCCATAGTAATTTTTTTCCATACTATGCAAGTCAATGGGGCCCATGAACTGGTTACCCATATTTTTCAAAATATCTTCTTTTGTGTTCAAGGGTGAGTAAATGATGACAGAATTTAAATTTAAGTAAACTATCCCTTTAATATTTAAATGTATATTCAGTGCTGGGTAGTAACTGATTACATGTAATCTGGATTACGTACTCAGATTCAAAAAGTTAAATACTTGTAATTAGATTATATTACTTTTTTTTTTTTAAACTTGTAATCAGACTACAGTTACTTTATTGATTACATGATTACATATTATTCAAAGAATAGCAGTAAATCAATTATTATTTATTGATTCTCCCTAATTCTTCTTTTTCATATTTAAAATTTTCCTTTCTAAAAAAGCATATCACTTACATTCAAGTATTCGAGTTCTGTGAAATTGCACACACAGACCAGCCACTAGTCAGGTGGCTATATTTACATGGAAAATTGAGAGACCATAAAGCACTTGATCACTGGATTTACAGAAATCATCTCACTTTTAAGGAGTGTTTCCTTAACATTGCAACATTGCATATTAAATCATCTCCTGACAAACACATTAATTATTGTTTGAATTATTACTCAGTAAGTCATTTAATCATTGCCATGTCTTTGGAAGGCTTTTTTTCTTTCAAACATATTTAATTATAATTTGTATTATTTATTTTAAAGGGGTGGTTCATTGCGATTTCACTTTTTTAACTTTAGTTGCTGTTAGAGCATAAAAAGTATCTGCAAAGTTACGACGCTCAAAGTTCAATGCAAAAGGAGATATTTTCTTTTGAAGAATTCTCTGTTTAAGGACTACAACAAACGGCTAGTAGGGACTACAACAAGCTTCTTCCCGGGTTGGTGACATCACTAACCCTAAAATCTACATAAACCCTGCCCCAGAGACATTTTCAGTGAGTCTGCGTGAGGTAATAGGAGCTCTTGAAACTCCGCCCTCTTCGTAAGAGCTGCAGCTCATTTGCATTTAAAGGGACACACAAAAACTGAGTGTTTTTGCTCACCCTCAAAAAGTGACAAATTTAACATGCTATTTTGAGCTAAAACTTCACATTCACACTCTGGGGACATCAGAGATTTATTTTACATCTTGTAAAAGTAGTTTTAGATGACCCCTTTAATTTTGATCTAATTATTAGCTTTTCATTAAACTAACAAACCCCGTGCAGTTCCTTCGCAAACCCCAGTTTGGGAAACCCTGACATAATGCAATGTTTAATGCACTTCATGTTGTTGATAAAGAATGGGATATATTTTCTTTCTCTTTGTATTTTAATATCAGTATGGTACAATATTATCCAGTTCATGTTGCCAAAAGTAATCTAAAAGTAATCAAATAAAATGTGTAATGTAATGGATTACATTACTAATTTCAATTTTTGTCATGTAATTTGGAATCAGTAACAGAC
The DNA here is from genome assembly GCA_003731715.1 of Anabarilius grahami. Classification (NCBI taxonomy): domain Eukaryota; kingdom Metazoa; phylum Chordata; class Actinopteri; order Cypriniformes; family Xenocyprididae; genus Anabarilius; species Anabarilius grahami. The sequence goes on along the minus strand of RJVU01072388.1, from coordinate 3,063,708 downwards.
TACAATTTGTAAGCAATCTATCCAGCACTGTGTATATTACATATGCACTTAACCTCCAAATGAACATCAACATACAGGCATTGCATACAAGTTTCACAACTCCAGCACAGCCAAACAAATCAAAATAATACTGGTGAAAGTGTCAACACATCAGACAAGAGGCAGTAAACAGCTTTTCTCATGAGGAAACAGAGATAAAAAGACAAAGACAGAGGAAAGAACAGGAGAGGGAAAAGAGTAGGGGTTTGTTAAAACACTTGCATTGTTTTTAACCCATAAACAACTTAAAAAGACTGCAAAGTTTTTGAAACAGAGAGAGACCACAAAAGATAGATCAGAACACCACTTATTTTCTTAATTGCTTATTTTTCATTCATTCTCTTCTCTTAGATTCCAGCGGGTGCAAAAAGCACCTGCAATGCTGCACAGTCTCCTTTAAGTTAAGACTTGTTATCTGGTTTCTTTCTCCATTGGCCTGCAGTAGTTTGCATAATTCAGTACTTCTGCCTATAGTAGGCTTGATTTTGCACTCTTTGTTTCCATGTTTTTTGCATTAATTCACAGTCTCTGCCTATGCCCTACGGTCTTTCTGTTATGTAGTGTGTCAAGGTTCTGTAATGGGCTACAGAATGTTTAACCGGTTGCATTGTGTGGTATTTTATATTAAGATTGCTCTGAGCTATGCTGAGCACTGAAACAGCTTCCCTTTGTCTTCAATCAGATGCAGAAGTTGGTGCATTTTTATTCTTCTATGTTTACAAAACTTTAAGTTACAGTGTCATATTTTACTTGGGCATTGTGGACTAGCTGGAATAAGAAAGCAGTGTTTTCTTTGATATGATTTGTCTGACCATGCTGTCTGATGTCTCCTGTGCAGATGTTTGGCGATGACCCAACTCCAAAAGACAGTGTCTGCTTTTTGGATATTTTGTGCGATCCGATCCCTGATAAGCATTACAAGAAGTCGGAGGTACATATACATTCAGCATAAATGCATGGCAAAACTAAATCAGGGGTGGGTAAAATTCAGAATTTATGAGTGGATTCATTTTCAATTCATGAGTTGGAATGTGAATTGAACAGGCCACACGCCACCGGATGCTAAATTGGGATTTGAATCGGAAACGTCAGGAAGAGGAATGTATAGAACAGCAGTCTACATAAGAGGAATTTCATTAGTCTAACAAGTTTTGTCAAAACATAAATAAATCATAAATTTTGACTAATTATGTCTATTTATCTCCTGATATGTAGGCTAAAAAAAAAAAATCTCAGCTCATTAGACTAAACTGAGTGCTGTCAAGTTAAAGGGATAACACCCATGAATTCTGTCATCATTTACTCATCCTCAAGGGAACCTGTGTGAATTTCTTTCTTCTGCTGAACACAAAAGAAGAAATTTTGAAGAATATGAATAACCAAACAGTTGATGGACCCCAATGACTTCTATATATGGGGGAAAAATTACTATGGAAATCAATGGGGCCCATCAACATTTTGGTTACCGACATTCTTCAAAATATCTTCTTTTGTGTTCAGCAGAAGAAAGAAATTTATACAGGTTTGGAACAACTTGAGGGTGAGTAAATGACATAATTTTTATTTTTGGGTGAACTATCCCTTTAACAAGAACATCAAATTTCAAATTTTTCAAAAAACATTTTTTGAAGTAAAGGACCCCCCAAATATAATCCCCTTGAGAGAGACCCCCTTCCTCAAATATAAAGCAATTATATATTATATGTATACTATGTGAGAAAAGTATTAAAGATGATTTCATAAAGACATCATGTTGTTTTATATAAATTAATTTAGTGGTTTTATATTGTCAGTGTATTAAAATCAACAGAAAATAACAAATTAGTAATGATTTATCTGATTTAAATCAGAAACAAATGGCAGAATCAAACAGTAAAAATCTCAAATCTTTTTAAAATGGATGTTTATTTTTTGTTTGAAAATAATACAGCACCACAATTTTTAAGCAACATTGTTTTCAGATAACTTTATAAAAAATAATTTAAATCCACTTAATTTATTGAGTAAATTGCTTGTTCTTCCTTAAAATTGAATCTTATGTATCATCTGTATCATGTTCATCAAATTTAATTGGAATTAAATTCTCAGTTCAATTCTGAACGGTGAACAACTTTGACTCACAAATAAATAACCATCCAGTCTACTGTTCTCTAGGTCTTTGCACCCTTACAGCAGTGCAAAGGTCTTCAAAGCTAGCATTTAAATGACACAACAGAGACTTGCATAGCTCTACATAAGTATGTGTCCACACAAGTGCAGAAACAAAAACCACAAGACAAACATTACATAAAAACCACATTTCTCTGTGTGCTCCACTTAGAGATACAGTTCATCTGAATCTGCTGCTTTTTCAGTGGACAAATAATACATCAGAGGAAAGCATGTTTTACACTCTGATTCAGTCATGTGCGACCTCAAATCCATAGCTGTCATATGCCGAGTTAGGAATAGGACAAATCCAAGGATTACAGTTCTTTCAATGAGGAAAAAAAAAAACAGCTGAGATACACCAAAGACAAACTCAGACTTGTTGACATAAGGCAAACTATTATATCATACAGACAGACAAAAGGGACCAAAACAACAGACGGGTTAATAAATACTTCAAATAATATAGTAATATAGTAAAGTAGTAATATAAAGACTAATTATGTTCTGTAAATGTCAATTACTGTAATAAATGAACAAAAACAGAGCCTGATAATCACAGTGCTAAAATAAACGTGCTAAAATAACGGTACAAAATAGGGCCTGACAATCTTCAGAAATTAAAATTATATTAACATACCATTAGCATTAAATAAAAATTAATGCTAAATATGGAAAATAGGAGCTAGGTGGTTTTTCCCCTTTAAAGTAAATTATTTGTTTGATAATTGTTACAATAAGAGTAACAGAGTTGATTGGTTGAGCTTGATAAATGCAATCAACACTACAACTTGTGGAAACTGAAAATGGAATAAGATGACTTTACGTTGTCAAGCTTTAAAAAGGGTCCAAATAATGTTACTTCTTGGGTGTCACAAATTAAAAGGAAAGGTTACACTTTTTGGGGTGCAGTTACATTATTAAAGGGGTCATGAATTGAGAAATAAATTTTTCTGTGAGCTTTTGATTTATAAGAAGTCATCGTACTATAAGAATATCCTTTAAGTTTCAAAACTGAAAACTTCCTCATTAGTCAAATAAAAGCTTTGAATTGACACCAGGCCCAAGGATAGTGGAAAAGCCAGCTCCGCAGAAGAAATCAATGCCTACTTCATCATTGCAACATTAGCCCCGCCCACTGGCGTGTTAGTGAGATGACAAGAGCGATACAGGACAAAAATAACATTACCTATCAAAGGATCCTAATGCTAGGAATATAGTTATTTATTTTCAACAATGTGAATGTCTCAGTTGAGCTTTATATATTTGTATTCCGTACATTTCACTGTGGATTCTTTGGTAAATCAAATCGCATGACTTTTACGATATAGACTCGACTGTAATGCAACAACATGTAAGTAACTATGTTAATTGTAATGCCTGGATGTTAGCCAAGATGTTAGCCAATTACAGTAGTGGGCGTTTACACTGACGTCTCACAGCAGATACGCCCCTTAAAACAGAGCGTTTAAATCAGAGGGCTAAAATAAGGGTAGGAAAAATGCCTTATATTTCTAAATTATGACAATTTTTGATGTAAAAAGAATATTAACATTATAAGTGCACCCCAGGAAACATTATAAAACAATAAAACAATGCAGTTCATGACCCCTTTAAGCAAAAAAATGTGGGACACAGATAAATTTTTGCTCATTAAATTAACTGAACATCGATTAAGCTGATTATGTTAAAATATTAAAGATTTGATTTGTTAGATAACGACAAAGCCAAAAATCACAAATTTTACGCAAGGCTGATACCAAAATGTATGCGTTTAATATTAGTTACTTTTCATGCTAGGTTAATTTTATGTTAGATAATCATTTATCAAGTGCATCTGATAGGTCACACAACAAAAAGCATGGAATTTGTGTCTCTAACGCTTGAAAAATGGGACACCACATGACCAGCTGTGAAAAGTAATGTCACCCCTGCACAGTGATTCATGCACACAACACACACACACACACACACACACACACACACAAGAACAAGCAATGATCTGCTCACTCAGCAGGTAATGTGTATCTACTTAAAACAAACAGGATCTGAGACACTGGGTGTCAGAGAAAACAGGCCGGGGACCCCTAGTGGATGGCTGGAGGAACACCACTAAACCCATCATGTGCTCCTACAAGAGAGTCACCTGTAGCTTTGAGGTCTACGGCTTCCAGGGAAGAACAGAGGACTTCGTTCACAGGGTACTGACCATAACATCCCATGCATTACATCAAGCTTTTTATTCATGCATTCCCATCATGTGTCATATTACGGCATGTTATGATTCATCATAGAACATTCGTGACATTCTGTTGGTGGGACACAGACAGGCGGTGGCATGGATTGACGAGTGGCATGGTAAATGAGACGTATAGTTATGCTTCATTACCATAATTCATCACATGCTCTGTTAAGTACACATGAGAATCCTGATCCCTCACTTGAGACTCGAATGCTGCAAGTCATCTGTCTTAATTCTTCGCAAATACACAGCAAACGTACAACAAATATTTGTGCTTGCAGGAATGACGATCGAGCAGGTGAGAGAGTATGAGAGAAAACAGCAGGAGGAAACCAACTGCCAACTCAAGAGTGACATTACCTTAACAGGTAACATCTCAGAGAAGAAGCAAGCAAAATGCTGAAATTATATTTATCAGCATAGCATAAGAATGAGAATATCAATCAATATCACAAATTTGCTTATTGAATCGTGACCTACAAATAGTGCTGAACCATACTTTTTTTAATTCATTTTCATTATAACATTTCTAGATTTATAGATTTTAAATGTGAACTCTGTCATCTCTCACTGCCCTCTATTGGTGAATGTCTTACACTGCATAACAGCTGTTACAGATTAGTCAGCACTGTGATGCAACTTCACTATAATATGGAAGTCATCATGACTCATCTAACAAAACTGTTGCAACATGATACGCTAAATCAGAAGCATTTGTGGTAAAAACTGATTCTCTTGTCTGCTTTATTAGACTCTGCTCCTCCAGTGCGACCCAGTTTCACTCGTTCCATCTCTGTTACGGATGAATCGTCACTGAAAAAGATGGGGGTAAAGACTGTAGCCATGCCAGACTCTTCATCCTGCCCTTCCTCCAGCCCTTCCTCCCTCAAAAGTCCCTTGAGATTAAACTCTACCCCGGAATAAGACCCACAAGGACCACTGCCAGTACCACTTCTTGAAAAATTTGCCACAATTCTCCTGACTTGGACTTCCTCTTCTTACCAAAACTGATAGAAAGACATTCCACATTGTCACTCTCAGCTCTCCATTCCCACTGGACTTGCATGCTTGTGTTCATGTGGAGGTTGACATTAACAAAAACATCTTACTAAAGGATTTTTTATTATGTAAAAGACTCCATGGAGTGAAACTGTAGTGCCTTGATTCGCTTTTCCTCACAGACAAGCCCAAATCACCAAAATGGATTAAACAAACTGTCTATTCCACAGCCAATGAACATGAAGGGGACCACAGACCCACCTGAGCACAGAATGGATATAAAAAGCCTCTATTGACATATGGATGAAATCAGTAGACCGGTTCAGTGAAACCCAATCATACAGATTCTGGCGACTGTGAGCAACTAGCCGAAATTTCTAGTGGGTTACGGGTTATTGACCCTGTATCAATACATTGAAGGAACCTTATTGATTTTTTAGTTGCGCAGCACATTATCAATAGTAACAACATTATCAATAGTACTTTTGGTGGGAAGATTAAAGACTACAATGGAACATTATCCATTATTTGACACTGATATCACACCTGTCATTGGATACATGCCACTGGTGATATTCTGTGTTTGTCTCTGGTTATAATTTTTGGCATTTGTTGAACAAACCCCAAACTCACATCATTGTTTAAGCCAATGTTGCTATGTCAAGCAGCTCAAACTAACAGAGGAATGCTGAAAGGGTCACATCATAACATTTTTTATAATACATTTTTTTAATTAAACTTTTATAATAAACTAAGGGGTGCATGATATATCTGTACCACACTGGGTAGGGACAATATTACAGTTTTCTTTTAACTTATCACTCAGTATCTACAGATACTAGATATTTTATTATTTTTTACATTCAGATCATCTATGCCATCATCTAATGCTCTCTTAAAGTTCAAGTAATTTAATAACACTGTTAAATGTAACTCAGCAACTATGGCAAATCTCAAAATGAATATCCATCTTTAATACTGTACATAATCACTAAATTCACTTGTAGCATTTAAAACAATTTCAGTTGTTATACTGTACATACTACCGCCATTCAAATAATAATAATAATATAGTAAAACAGTAATATTTTGAAATATTATTAAAATTTAAAATGACTTTTTTATTTTATTATATTTTAAAAATAATGCAATGGCAAAACAGTCATTGCTCCAGTCTTCAGTGTCAAACGATCGTTCAGAAATCGTTCTAATATGCTGATTTGCTGCTCAAGACACATTTCTTATTATTATCAATGTTAAAAACATGCTTAATATTTCTGCGGAAACCGTGATACATTTTTTCAGGGTTCTTTGATACATAGAAAGGTCAAAAGAACAGCATTTATTTTAAATAGAAATCTTTTGTAATATTATAAAAGTATGTCACTTTTGATCAATTTAATACATTCTTGCGGAATAACACTATCAATTTCTTTAAAAGAAAAAAAAATACTGACCTCAAACATTTGAATGGTATATTGTTTTATTAAAAAAAAAGAAAAAAGAAAAAGTTTATTTGTATTAGCCAGTTTTAACACTGCATCTCTGCTTGCTAATAATTCCTCACATCTTGATGAGGTATGAGGTAAAAGACCCAAAAAAGCATCAATAAAAAGTGACTTTAAAAACAAAAGTCTGAGAGCAAGCATGTTGTAAGCTTTAAGCGTTTCTAAGAACTGCATTTTTGCTGTCATCAGTACATTCACCTTTTCTCATCACATATAATTGCAAAGATCCTTGCTGCTGCTTCCTCCTTTTCCTCCAATTGCCATATTCATTCATTACTAGCTTTTTTTCTTCTTCTTCTTTTTATCTCTCTGACGAAGGGATGTGGAAGGCAAAGATTGAATCCATGGTTCCTGAAGTCCTCTAGTAGAGCTCAAAGGACTCCAGGCTGTTCTGCTACAGCTCTGACTCTCTCTTTCTTTCAATTTCTCAGTATCTGCATTCTCTCTCATCCTTTCCTTGCTGCCCCTCCTTCACATCCCAATTTCTATTGCTCTCAGGAGAACATTTCTGATGTATAAATTTCATTAGAAGAAAGCTTCTAAGGCAGTACCACTAGTGCAGGCAGATTAAAAGATCAGTTCTCTCTATCAGAATAGAATAAACAGCACAATGGAATAAAATGCTTTAAATCGTAGAACCTACACAATATTCATGTCATGTAAGCGCTAGTAATATTGTGCATGATTCGATTTGTATGGACTTCTTTTTTATTATATTATTATGGAGGGTTTCCATCATTTTAAAGCCGGACAGCCTCCAATCCTCATCCACTTTCTTTGATTATATTGAAAATAGTAGCTATTTGATATCAAAAATTCACATTTTGCATTTCACAAAGTATCAACACCATATCTAGCATGAAGCTGACAGCCCATATTATCTCAAAAATACAGAATATCCATCTGCATCTGTTTCACAACCATTAAAGGATTAGTTCACTTTAAAATAAAAATGACCCCAAGCTTTACTCACCCTCAAGCCATCCTAGGGGTATATGACTTTCTTCTTTCCGATGAACACAAATCGGAGTATATTATATTAATATTAAAGGAACACTCCACTTTTTTTGAAAATAGGCTCATTTTCCAACTCCCCAAGAGTTAAACAGTTGACTTTTACCATTTTCGAATACATTCAGCCGATCTCCGGGTCTGGCAGTACCACTTTTAGCATAGTTCATTGAATGTGATGAGAAAAAAATGACCAAAGAGTTTCGATACTTTTCCTATTTAAAACTTGACTCTTCTGTAGTTACATCGTGTACTAAGACTGATGGAAAATGAAAAGTTGCGATTTTCTAGGCCGATATGGCTAGGAACTATACTCTCATTCCAGCATAATAATCAAGGAACTTTGCTGCCGTACCATGGGTGCAGCAGGCGCAATGATATTACGCAGTCCTCTCACAAATGTCTCAATGGTTGCAAGGCACGCTCCCTGTGCAAACGGGGTCACAGGCGCTGCGTAATATCATTGCGCCTGCTGCAAGTATAGTTAGTTCCTAGCCATATCGGCCAAGAAAATCACAACTTTTCATTTTCCGTCGGTCTTACACGATGTAACTACAGTTTTAAATAGGAAAAATATTGAAACTCTTTGGTCATTTTTGAGCGAGATGCTATTGGTCTCATCAGATTCAATGAACTATGCTAAGCTATGCTAAAAGTGGTACCGCCAGACCCGGAGATCGGCTGAATGGATTTGAAAACGGTAAAACTCAACTGTTTAACCCTAGGGGAGTTGGAAAATGAGTCTATTTTCAAAAAAAGTGGAGTGTTCCTTTAATATATGATTATTATATTAATAAATATCCTGACGCATCTAAGTTTTATAATGGCAGTGAACGGGACCAATGAGTATGAAGATCAAGAAAGTGCATACATCCATCATAAATGTACTCCACACGGATCCGGGGGGTTAATAAAGGCCTTCTGAAGCAAAGCGATGCGTTTGTGTAAAACAATATCCATATTTAACAAGTTATAATGTAAAATATTTAGCTTCCGCCAGACCGCCTTCCATATTCAACTTACGGAGAAAGTGTAAAAATCTTGCAGTTCAAAACGCTTATGCAACGCCCTACGCCTTCCGTATTCAAATTGTCTGAAAAATATCCATATTTAACAGGTTATAAAGTAAAATATCTAGCTTCTGCCAGACCGACTTCTGTATTCAACTTACGAAAAAAGGCGATCTGGCAGAATCTAGCTATTTTACTTTAAAACTTGTTAAATATGGATATTTTTCTTACACAAACACAATCGCAGAAGGCCTTTATTATAGCGTGGAGTGGAGTACATTTATGATGGATGGATGCACTTTCTTGAGCTTCATACTTGTTGGTCCCGTTCACTGCCATTATAAAGCTTGGATGCGTCAGGATATTTATTATTATAACTCCGATTGTGTTCATCAGAATGAAGAAAGTCATATACACCTAGGATGGCTTGAGGTGAGTAAAGCTTGGGGTAATTTTCATTTAAAAGGGAACTAATCCTTTAAATGTCAGACTTAACTGACAAAGATAACATCACTCATTTTCTCATAGAATTCGCTGTAACTGCAAACTGGATCAATAGAGCAGATCTGTTAATCTTGTACCAGCTGCTTAAAAGACAGACTGACCCAAGCATTGCAAACTAACCCAGATACCGATGCCTTTATTGCCTGTCTCTAATCATTATTATCATCATAAAAAAGTATAGGTGGGTTAAAAAGATCTCAAGGGTAATTTATGAGCAGTAATTATATTGCTGGAGCCACCCCTAGCCGACACACACGGGCACACGCACAAGCATCCTCTCATGCAAGCAAATGTAGAGTTACACATGCACGCACATACTCCCCCAAGAGGGTGGGAATGTTTGGGAGGCATTCATTGAAATTCAGGCCCTAAACATAGCAATCAGCACAACCATAAAGGACCCAAATTTAATTGGCCCACCCAGCCCATTAATTACATAGCCAGAACTGCACTACAACGCAGCATATGTTGCCTAATAAAGCCCAATGGATCTTAATAGAGATGTATTATTGATTCACAAAGGTGGAATTACACTTTTCCATACAAGCAGAGAACCTAAAAGCACACATTGCGAAAATTATATACTCACACACACACATATTAACATAAGCTTGCACACACATACCCTTGAGTGTTGTCATGGACACAAACAAGGGTAGAAAATGAATTGTTAGTATGGTCATTATGTGAATGTACACACAAAAACACACAGGGCGTGACATACAAGGGTCATCATATGTCATTACATAATGAAGCTTCACCAACAAGCAGCCAAAAAGCCTCTCCACCCTAAACATGGCCATAATAGTAATGAGATCCTAATCAGGAAACCAGGGAATCTCCACAATTTTCATGAAATCAGCTTCTATTAAAACATCAGATAGCCACCAGCAAATGTTGCGACTGACAGACAAGACAGACAGACAGAGAGAGAGACAGACAGACAGACAGACAGATAGACAGATAGACAGATAGACAGATAGACAGATAGATAGATAGATAGATAGATAGATAGATAGATAGACGCAATGTTAAATATTTAACAAAGGGTCATTGCACACTTGAGGACTATAAATAAACAAACAAATGATGCAATCACTGCATCATCAAAGCTTTAAACCCCCACTACTTTTCATTTCATCTTTAGAAGAAAGAGATGTACTCGTCTGCATGATGGACCTGCCTTAGGAATGCTGTCGAAGCTTTTTCCTACTCCATGACCAGGACGCATATGGGTGATTTGTTGAAGCCCTTGAGAGGTTTGACATTACTACAATCAATATCAATTATTAGACACGCCCACTGTTTCCAAGACCCCGCCCTTATAAATACCTGTGAGATCGTTGACAGCGATTAAAACGATTAAAACCGCTGGAGGCCGCGGGGAATCGCCAACTCTCATCGAAAATGAACAATGTCCGGTTGACATGTCGGTGCAAATCACTGTCAGAGTGAACAGACACGCTCTTAGCTTTCTACTCCCCATACTTAACGGCTCTGGGGTGACCGTGAACGTTCAAAATGATTGACAGGTGGCGCGGCCATTGGTATCATGCGAATTATATGAATATTTATTTTTACAGATAACTAACTAACTAAATAAATAAATAGAATAATGAAAAAAAATAAAGCAAATTCCGATCTCTATCGATTAGATCTCAGCGCTCAACCAATGATGCACTGTAGCAACGAAAGGACCGCCTCCCTCATTTACATGTTGCACACGAAGAGGAAAAAGAAAATGTATAAACAAATAAATCTGGAAATAAATACACGTGGGAATAAAAAAACATAAAAATAACATGAACAAACAAATAAATAAATAAATACATTTTTGATAATTTATTTGTTTGTTTTTAATTCCTGCAGGTTTGGTCCTCCATGTACAGAACCTTAGATATTGCATGACACCTTTCCATAAAAAGTGACACATTTACATTTTAAAAAATGGCTTACAACAGCTTAATTATTGAATGAATTATTAAATTATTGTTCAATAATTAGTCCATAGTTCATTAACTCAGTTACATCATTAATTACAACAACAACAACAAAAAATCCCATTTTCCAAAAATTCAAAATATGGAGCACGCACTTTATCGAATATTGAGTAAACCTGGTTGCAAATTTAAACTGGCAATGCATTGCTGTTCATTCATATAATCTTGTAACACCTCCCATAGGATACAAATGGCCCTGAAGCGCTTTTCCGATGTACAGATTCTCCGATAAGTCAGGGCCCTCGTGGAAAAAACAGAAAGGCTGACCTTCAGTAGATGGGGGAGATGGTCGACTGTGCGCTCATGAATATTTATTAGCCGGGATGGGTGAGACCTCCCTGTGGGCTTAATGCCGCAGCTCATATCAAAAGTTTCATTACTATAAAACCAAAAATTACTAGCAACAAAAACCAGAGACATCGAAAGTACATGGGCAAAGGGAAAACAGAGAAAAAGAAAGAGAAAAGACAGAGAGAGAGAGAGATGAAGTGGCAGAGTTGTATCAGTGATGTAGTGTGATAGGGCTCTTGACCCTAATCTCAGATTCTCTTGTTTAATTGAGGTTGTAATTACTCTTTCTCTCTCTCTCTCTCTCCCACCATGCTGTTCAGATTGTTATCTACATACTGAAAGAGCTTATAATCACTAACTCAAGAGGCACATCTCCTGAGACTTAGAGAGCCCTCACCCTTTCTCTCCTCCTCTCTCTACTCTAAAGAGTCTTTTATACCTCTTCTCTCGACTCTATCCCTCCTTTCCTCTCTGTCTGACCTACAAATTCATACCCCCGTCTCCACTGCACTTTGTTGCATTCAAACACCATCCATTACATCATTTCAGAGCTTAAAAAAGCTTAATCATATTAAACATGACTTCGCTTAACTGAGCGTTAAGTCCTTGACTGTGGATCAGAACATCTCAATTGGAATACAACAACTCCATCAGAATAAACAGCCTCGTGCTGAACAGAACTGATCGGCTGACAGAAGGAGATATTCAAAGCTGAATTGACCTTGTATGCTTGGCCGAGTTGACATATGTAAGGTAATGATGTGTTGGTCATTATGTAATCATTTTCTCTGGGTTCATTTGGCCCCCACGGTTCCACCTGTTCAAACAGGCATCCAGCAGGGACAACAGATACACCACAATGTGTTTCTACTCAGCTAACGCTCAAACACTGACACACCGCTCGCATGCGTGCGCCTGCTTCATATGTTGACCTCTACTCTAGTAATTCACTGTGCTTCAGACAAAAAAAGGACGAAGTGAAAGCAGGAAGGACAGGTCAGGTGCATCATGCTGTCCCACAGCTGTAACCACTTGTAGGTAATTCTAGTCTCATTTCTTTCCAGATTCAATGTCACACAAATATATCAATGTCTTCTTGCTTTTCTTTTTTTGGTTTTAGGCAGGCTCTTATGGTTTATATTGTAGGTTCCACAGCATTGTTCACTTACACCTTGGCATAAATGGCTTGGAATATCAACAACAAAATAGATTCGATTAATCTGAATGTTTATTGCCACTGTAGGAGTTTCAATTTACATGACAAATAGCCATATAACAACCCATTTAAGTGGGTTAAGTGTGATTTCTATAACTTCATTTTAAATTCATTTTAAACTGTCTGATATAAATCATATAATTTATCACTAACTGACTTTAATCTGAATCTGGAGACCTGGTTGGTGATGAAAAGTGAGAGTCTGGAGTAAACAGGTGTAGAGTTTGATTCTTCTTGCTGGTCAATGATGACATACAGCTTATGTGTTTTTATTTTTTCCAATGTTCTCCATTTCCTCTTATTTTGACAGCATGTGGGTTTTTGTAATTGGATTCATGAAGCCATCCAGCCACTGTAAAAATAATGGTAAAATACTGACATATCATATTAAGATTATTTTATTTCTATAGCTTGTTCATGTGCATCTGTAATGTGGTGAAAAGGCGAGTTACACCGTAAGTCTAACTAATTAGAAATAAGCAAGGGTTGAAATCACAATTATACATAACCAACATCCTCCTGAGGTTCCTGAGGTGATTTAATGTTGGCTTTTACTCACATATAAACCTTGATCAGCGAACACAAATAGATGATAAGCCGAACTTGAATAACACAGAACAAACCTCTTCCGGAAGCTCAAACGTGCTGCGTAACCTATGAGGTTCATTCTCGTGTGTTACGCAGCACGCTTGAGCCTCCGGAAGAGGTTTGTTCTTGTGCGTTATTCAAGTATTGTTGAGAATCTGTTTATGTTCGCTGATCAATGTTTATATGTGAATAAAAGCCTAAATTAAATCTGTTAATATTAAAAAGCAATCAAGTCCCTTTAGAAAATTTGGACTAAAGTGCTTGATTCATATGGATTAGTTTTACAATCTCTTTATGAACTTTTTAAAGCGACAAAGATCAAGTTGCAAAGGCAGTCAATGGAGGGACAGAAAGCTCTCAGATTTCATCAAAAACATCTAAATTTGTGTTCCGAAGATGAACGAAGGGCTTACAGGTTTGGAACGACATGAGTGTGAGTAAATAATGACAGAATTTTCATTTTGGGGTGGACTAACTCTTTAATGACAAAATCTGAATCAACAGGTTTTCTTGTTTAATTTGATATATAACAAACATAAAATATTTTCATTAATATCCAAAAGTTTTGGGTCAGTAGATTATATATTTTTTTAATTTAAGAAATTAATACTTTTATTCAGCAAGGGTGCATTAAATTAATCATAAATGATGACACAAAAGATTTCTATTTCAAATAAATGCTGTTATTTGGAACTTTCTATTTATCAAAAAATCTAATGGATCATGTTTTCAACAAAACTATTATTAAAAAATAGTAACTTTTTTCAACATTGATAATCTTTAGAAATGTAACTTGAGTAGAAAATCAGCATATTAGAATTATTTCTAAAGGATCATGTAGCACTGAAGACTGGAGTAATGATGCTGAAAATTCAGCTTTACCATCACAGGAATAAATTACATTTTAAAATATATTAGGGTAATTAATACTGCATTTCTTTGGTCAAAAATACAGTAAAACAGTTAATACTGTGAAATACAGCCTTCGGTAACACTTTACAGTATGGGTGCATTAATTCATGCATAACTAATGCACAGATAATCATGTTTTAATGTATGACTCATGAAGAACTAAACCATTAATTAATGATTACTGCATCAGCAACTAATAAAGTTTCTATATGATTAATAGATTAAGTAATATATGATTTGTTATTAATTAAATGTGTCATAATGTATTGATTCCTTAATAACATATTTTATTAAGTAAAAGTGTAAGTTAATGTGTTAAGTCCCACAATGAGTTGAAGCCATGTACTTCAACTTCCAGTTGTCTGCTTTAATTAATCATTAACTAATGATTTGAAAATGTATCATTATGTTATGGCTTTACTTGTTGAGGAACATGACTATTAACTAATTGTTAAGTAATATGTAATTAATGGGTTTTGACAGTTGCACATGCAGTGTAATGACAGAGAATGTGTTTGAAGGATGGGTAAGTTGGGCTGCACACAAATATCAGCACACCAGAATCTGAACTACAGATTGATGTTGCACTGTGTTCAAACTGGATGCGACCATTATCGAGTCATGCCGCAACAGCTGTTTACACTGGACATGACAGACCATTGCAAGTCCATTTGTCCTTCATAACAGAAGTGTGTTTGTTGTGTTGTGTTGCGTCGTGCCGCATCCAGTGTAGAATTACTATCACTGATTATAATGTGTTCTATTCTCTTTGTCTGGTCTTGACACAGTGTTACGAAATAGCAGTTCCCGGCCACATGTTCTCAGTGTTCCACCTTTGAATCCTTGACCTCAGGCTTAACCTGACACATTCCTGTGCCATGAACAACAAGGTTCTGGATGCAGCAGTTCATCTGGTACAGTGGAATCACGGTTTTAGATAGTTGGAAATTGAAATCCATGGCTTAGTGTAGATGTCAAAACCATAATGACATATTACTTAACAATTAGTTGATAGTCATGTGCCTCAACAAGTAAAGTCATAACATAATGATACATTTTCAAATAATTAGTTAATGATTAATTAAAGCAGACAACTGGAAGTTGAAGTAGGCCTACATGGCTTCAACCCATTGTAGTAATTAACACATTAACTTACACTATTAGTTCATAAAATCTGTAATTAAGGAATTAATACGTTATGACACATTTAATTAATAACAATTCATATATTATTTAATCGATTAATCATATAGACTCTTTAATAGTTACTGATGCAGTAATCATTAATTAATGGTTTAGTTCTTCATGAGTTATACATTAAAACATGATTATCTGTGCATTAGTTAGGCATGAATTAATGCATATTAGTGCACCGTATTGTAAAGTGTTACCAAGACTTCTTTAAAAACAAAATCTTACTGGCCAAGCTTTTGAATGGTATATGAAAAAAAAAACAAACAAAAAAAACACACACATACTACAAATATCATGTCTCACCAGACTTCTATACTTCTGACTTCTGGACTTCTGGACTTCTGACTTCTGGACTGTTTTGTCAGGGAATATACCAGACTCAGAGACAGGTTTTTATTTGCAGCAATGCAGTAATAGGAAGATGCAGAGAAGTACACAGTTTATGGCAGGTAGAATCAAAGTGGCAGGAGATTAGCTGTGATGCTAAGGAGATTGTGGATGACCATGCAGGAGATTGTGGAATCACACACACCTCAACAGACGTGAGTAGCAGGTAAATAACACGTAATACTATATCTTACAGGTGAGGATAGGAGCTGGAGCAAGGAGAGTTGTAGGAACTTCGCTAGGAATCGCTGGAGGCAAGCATACAGGTAGTCTGTAGACCAAACTATGGCTGTGTCCCAATTCAAAGGCTGCATCCTTCGAAAGACTCAGACTTCAAAGGTCACGTCTTCGAAGGCTGCGAAGGTCAGACTGAGCATTGTTAAATGGGACACTCTAGCCTACGGAGGACTGTTGTTGTCACCTAGCAACTGTGACAGATGCCGTTGATGAGCGGCAGAAACGTTTGTACTGGACTTTTTTAAAAGTTATATTCAACTGCCTAAAAACAAAACAACCTGTCTAAATGTGTTCACCTTGGTCCATATATCTACACAATAAAGTGTATAAACCATATAAAATCACATCTTGGCAAGATACAAGTCAACATTTGAACTGCTTAGATATTTGAGTAAGTTGAAATCCAATACTTACGTTTACAAGTGTAATTTGGCAATTTCTCTAAAAAAAATCCTGCCGTCACTGGCGCGCAATGAATTCTGGAGTAGGCAAGGCCGTGAAGGATCCATCTGTGGTATCTTTAATTTCATGGGAAATGAAGGACATATTTGGAGGCCGCATGTAAAGGAGCCTTTGAAAAAGGACAGCATTCAATGCACAATGGTGATGCAATTGGCCTTCAAATGCAGCCTTTGAAGGATGCAGCCTCTGAATTGGGACGGAGCTAATGAGTGTTTGAGGTGAGTGCTTATATGCCAGAGGTGTGCTGATGAGGTGCAGGTGATGGCTGAGTGAGTGCAGATGAGGAACAGGAGGGTTTCTGAGAAATGTAGTGTGCTATGGTGACTGGGCTGGTGATGGGAGTTTGTGACACTTACATCCCTCCCCCTCCAGAAAGTTCACAAATGGACATTTCAATCTTGAAAGAAGCTGCAGAAGTGTGCATGGCTCACAAGATGGCAGTAGCCATCACAGACAGCTCAGACGACAATGATAAAAACTCTAGGATCTCCTGATCCTGATGAAGATTTCTGGGCTCAGTAGTGCTGTGACCACAGTAGTGCCCCAATTAAAGGATATGGGGAATTCAGAACCGAGCTCCAGGACAGGAGCAGGCTCTGGTTGAAACTCTGGAGCAGACTCTAGACAATGTGAAACTGCAGGATTGACTTCACTGGCCCATATGAGGGGACTTGGTAAGGTCTCACTGGCCGTGACAGGAGCTTTCAAGTGTAGAGAAACAAAGCCCTCTCATCGCCACTCATACTGACATTATTGGAGGGTCTGCCAACTTGGAAATCAGATCTATACTTATAGCCTTCCTGGACCTGGGTATGGGAACCATGAAGCTGACTCCAGGGCCGGAAAGTACTCTAGACTCTTGAGCTCGCATGCGTGAGTGAGGATGGTACATGACTTAGGAGGAGTTCGAGACAGGAGGTGTTTCGGTGGCGATGACCACTGGCACCTGGAGGACATGAGTTGTCTAGGGTGGTTGTGACTGAGGGGAAATGGGGTTTTCAACGCTTCACCTATGGTGAAGGAGGATCCACTCAGCCACAGCACATATTCAATGTATCACTCCAGGGAACACATGGTAGCTGCCGCTAGTATTTGTAGAAAAAGATAATTGTCCTATCTACTCCAGAAGACTGACTTCAGGGTATCATCGTTCCAGAGCACCAGATGAGAGAGCTCAAGGAACTCCTCCACATACTCCTCTAGCGGGTGGCCATCTTGGGAATGTTGGGGAAAAATTTAATAGTTCACACTGAAATCAATATCTGCTTTGACTATGCAAAACACCTCTTTCAGCTCAGCAGACTCAGTGTCTGTTGAGACCCAGGGGGTAACGATGAGACACCCAAACTGAGAGCTCTCCCGAACCAAGGGTGTCGGATAATTTAAATCTAAGACAGAAGGGGGACCATTGTGTTTCTTGCTTTGTAATTTAAAATAGTTCTAAGACAGGAAAGGAGCCATTTGTGTGTGTGTCTGTTACCTTTATTCTGTATGGAAAAGTACTGAGAAGAGTTAATCAAACATTGGGGGTATAAATGATTGTGGATTCTTTTGTGCCCTTAGTTCACACTCGGGGCAGACATTGTATGGCTGTGTCGACTGTGGATTCTTTCTTGCAAGAAATAAAATCTTTATAAAGTGAATCTTCTTAAGGTTTGTCTCTTACTAGTGATGTCAGCTGATTAGTTTTTGCCGCAACAGGAAAGAGAGAGGAGCAGGTCAGCGGGGTAAACTGGATACAATGCTGCATGGTTCTTAAATGGAGAGGAGCTTGCTGGATTCATTCTGTGTTGGCCTGGTCTTCTGTGAGGGAATATACAAGACTCAGATGCAGAGAGACCTGTGAGGTTTTTATTTGCAGCAATGCAGTAATAGGAAGATGCAGATAAGTAAACAGTCTATGGCAGGTAGGACCCACAGAGTTACAGAAATGTTTTAAACCAGACCCCAGCCTCCCCGATGTGTGTTTATCAGTGTCTGAGAAGGTCAGGGCAGTTCATTCCCCCATGGGCTGCTTCTTTACAATGGTGCTGATGAGTCATCAAACCTGAGAGGAACTGAGTGCAGCTGATTAGGAATGTAATTGCTTTGGGGTTTCCAGCACTGTGCTAATTGGTTATTATAACTAACCGATCAATTCTTTAATGTTTAGTGGCTGATTTATAAATGGACTCTCCGGGACTATTGACCATTAGGGAAGATGGAGACACCTCAAACTCAAACATGGCCTGTAGACAGTTGGAAATTATTGCTGTTTAACCATTATTGCACTTTCTTTGAAAATGGCAGTAATGTGAGGTGGTTGTGAAGTGCTGGCAGATCAGATGGCAACTTTCATTTACATAATACATGCATGATGAGCTCTTGAATATATAATTGTGTCTCTATTTATCACCTGGAAAGCAGCCTGTTTATTCATAATCTGATAACCCTATCCAAAAACAGCACCATTTTGCCACCGTTAAGTCTGTCCTTAATTTGGACATATTTAATGAGAAAATTGAAAAAATAAATAGAAGTGAGGTTTCTATGTATATGGATGTTCCTTGATTTAACATTTTAACTAATCGTTCAGTAATAAAGGGGCACATGGACTCTGCTTATTATGGGAGGCACTGAAGAGCACTGTAAGAAAAGAAAAAATATATAGAAAAATGGAAAAGATACTGGTCATTTTCTGCCAGTACATTTCTGGTAAGTTTACAGACATTTCTTTTAACCCTAAAACACAACACACAAAACCTGTGAAAAATCAATAGGGAAAATTCCTTTATATTAACAAAATACACTGGACCCAATTTTTATAGATATTTTGAGTGTAAAACCCTTTTATCTCCTCTTCATTTCAAATCACTCCTTGCCTTCAGAAGATACTGCAGAGGCAACTTGTTTTATGTCTAAAACAGGCAAAGTTGTAACACAAAAATCATCAAAATCACACTAGACCACCGAGTAATATATAAAAGTCTCCAGTTCCCAGCAGGGCTCTCACATAGTACTGATGTGTGGTCTGTCTTCAGTGTGTAATGGAGTGAATACGACTCAAGTTGTAAAAATTATGATCGGTCAAGGTAAGAGAATCTAAAGGGATCAATAAAAGCTCAGGCAGGCAGCATGGATCATGAGCTCCTCTAACTCATGGTCTCTCACTTTCTCTCTTTCTCTCTCTCTCTCACACACACACACACACACACATTCGTCATATGAAACAGACATTGATTGATTGATTGATTGATATACTCACATTTTTTATGGATCAGTCTCACTAACTCAGAGGTTGTCAACCTTGGACCCATGTTTATTGTAAGCACTCGTCTCCCACTTTAAATGCTAAAGCTCTTTAAAGTAGGATGGATTTTGATTAGCTGTCAATGTTTTTTATCATTCATAAGCTAGAATTTTTTTTTTAAATGATTTCAGTGATATTGTTTCCTGTGCCGTTATCATACTTGATTTGAACGGGCCTTTTCAGTCAACACATGGACCTCCTAATATGAAAATAAATACATTATGAAAAACTTAAATAACTTTGTCAATTAATTACTTTAAATATACTTAACCCTCTATGGTACAGAGTGTCACGGTTCATGAATCCGCTGTCTCATTCTGGTGTCTGTGTGGTTCTGTGGTGTGTCACCTGATTGTTCGTGTGGGCGTCGCCGCTGATCGTCTGATCAGCGGCAGCTGTGCGCAATTACACCTGCCTATTTAACGCCTTGTCTTTCGTCTCATGTTTGTCAGATCGTTGTTTGGAGTCCTGGTGTTGTGTTCCGTGTTTGCTCGTGTTTCTTGTTCCTTGGATTGGATTTCTCGTCGTTGTTTCCTGTTTCCTGTTCCTCGTTGGATCGTTCTCTGGTTTTCACCCACGGATTACACGGCACCGCTTCACGGACACACTTCACCAGTCACGACTCATCGGATCTCTCATCGCCCATCGAGGTCCCTGCGTCACCACTCTCCTGCTGTAGTTGTTGTGTCTTACCTGTGACTGTCCATCAGTGTGTGAAGCTCTTAATAAAGAGATTAACTTGCTATTGCATCCGTCATTATTTACGTGACACAGAGATGCTATATGGCAACAATTAATTTCTACTAATTTCCTTGTTATTCAGAAAAAAATACAATATATTGCACTATGAGAATTAAAAGGTAGGCCTTAAGGTTGCCAGTGATGTGCTGTTTTTAATTCCCATGACATTTGAATGTCCCTCAAAAACTCTCTTTCGCACTGTCACCCTCACATGGAAGACACCTGCAGAAGTGCTCCAGAAATTGCTCTATTACCTAATTTCTAAACATCTCTTCTCAAGGTGGATTTTTTTGCAGCATCTTTGATAAGTAAATTAGAAAGTTTTATTCACAAATCAACATAGTCTTACATAGTTTTACTGTAAATTGAGAAAATATCAAGGTTGCCATATGGCAACGCTGTACCACTATGGAAAAATAGATATGTTGCCATATGGCAACTCTGTACCACAGTGGAATTGCAGTAATGTATTTCCCCATTGGGATTTTTTATAGATAGTAGAATCAACAATATGATTGCTGTTATTTATTTATTTTGAAGTGTTATTTTGTAGTATAGTTGTATTTATGTATAAACAACAAAATTATTTATCCTTTTCAGAAAATGAATATAGCAATATTTTATGGAAAGGGCAATAGGAAGAGTACAGAGTTAGCTCTTCCATATGATGAGAGTGAGGAGGAGTTAGCCAAATGATAGGGAATTATAGGGATGAAATGATAGTGATCTACTTATTTTGGTTTGAATGAGTTCCAAGTCTATCAATATCTAAAAGAAATGTGCATTTAAATTGAAAAGAAAATTATAATTTTATAGAAAAACTACTTTTTTGTCCATTTCCATTTTG
>RJVU01072388.1:3024982-3042014 GCA_003731715.1 Anabarilius grahami | reverse complement strand
CCCCCCCCCCCCATCTTTTTTTCAAAAATCTTTTTGATATGCACAATTGAAGCTATTTCATGTAATAAAAACTTATTTGAAAAAATATTTCATGTTTAGAACATAATGTGTACCATAGAGGGTTCAATTGTTAACATTAGTTTAATGTATTACCTAACATGAACTAACAATGAGCAATGCAGTTGTAACAGTATTTATTAATCTTTGTTAATGTTAGTTAATAAAAATACAGTTGTTCATTGTTTGTTCATGTTAGTTCACAGTGCATTAACTAATGTTAACAAATACAACTTTTGATTTTATTAATTATATTAGTAAATGTTGAAATTAACATTTAACTAACATTAATAAATGCTGTTGAAGTATTGTTTGATCTCAGTTCATGTTAACTAGTTAACATGTTAAGTATAGTTAACTAGTGTTAACCAATGAAACCTTACTGTAAGGTGTTATCATATACTTTCCTGGACCCCCACTTGAAAACCATGCTTCAAGTGTCTGATCACGCTCTGTTGCTCCAAATCCACGCAATTAAACGCTCCTTCCGCTTGTGCGCCTGAGGGGTTGATCAGGGTCAGTGTAGTGAGCGATCGAACAAACCTGACCTTCTTTCACTGTTCTAATCACCCACAGCGAGTCCCAGCAGATCCACGTGGCGGAAGAACGAAAATGCAAAAACGCGCACAGAGACTCCACCTCTACTCTACTTGGCTGCTTTACACATGAAATGTACATTTTAGTGGTTAATTTCCATGAAGCAGGAGTAAAACTCAGCACCAAGCAAAAAAGCACGTTATCCGTGACAGCATAAGTCATTATACGGAAACTCATTACATACCGTTCACGTGAGCAGAGCGTTAAATCGCTGGATTGGCTCGAGCGAGGCCTTGAGTGTGGAGACGGATGAATGCATGCTTGATTTATGTTGGATTAGGCTGCTTGTTTGATGGTTATCTTCGTTTTACACAGTTCACATATTTAAGAACCTTTTTATCTCTCTGAACATCCTACTTTTCAAAAAATCTGTGAAATGCAGCACATAAAAAAAAAATCCCTGTGCTATTCATCTTAATTTGCCTGAGTAGGCCTATGTCAGATTGAATTTGTTGGTAATTGCAAGAGGTGTTTCCATGTTGTGAAATTTGCAGTAGGCTAAGCCTTCTATTTCAACATTCATTTGTAAAGTCACTATTGTAGGTCCATTTTCATGTTTACATAATTTCACAAGCGTTAAGGGATATGTCCACTTCACATCAGTTGTTTATTTGGTGATAATATCTGAAAGCTACATTATCCTGCATGTTACAAGGCTATATAAATTCATGGACATGAAATCATAAATTCATTTAAAATTCAATCTTACTTGTGTAGAGCTTAAGGGTTTGTTCACCCAAAAATGAAAATTATCACTTTCAATGCCCAGAAAGCTACTTAAGAAATATTTAAAAACAGTTCATGTGACTACAGTGGTTCAACCTTAATGTTATGAAGCGATGACAATACTTTTTGTGTGCCAAAAAAACAAAATAACGACTTTATTCAACAATATCTAGCGATGGCCGATTTCAAAACACTGCTTTTTGAAGCTTCGAAGCTTTACGAATCTTTTGTTTCGGAGCATGTATCAAACTGCCGAAGTCACAGCCCCCAGTGGTGAACCATTGAAATTTCGAAAAACTTATTATGTAACGAAGCCTCGTTTACTGAAATCATGTGACTTTGGCAGTTTGATATGCGCTCCGAACACTGATTTGAAACAAAAGATTTGTAAAGCTTCGAAGCTTCATGAAGCAGTGTTTTGAAAACGGCCATCACTAGATATTGTTGAATAAAGTCGTTATTTTGGGGGACATGAACTGTATTAAATACATCTTTAGTAGCTTTCTGGGCATTGAAAGTGTTAATTGTCTTGCCTGGCAATGCAGGCCTTACTGAGCCATCGGATTTTATGAAAAATATCTTAATTTGTGTTCTGAAGATGAATGAAGGTCTTACGGGTGTGGAACGACATGCGGGTGAGTAATTAATGACAGAATTTTCATTTTTGAGTGAACTAACCCTTTAAAGCTTCCACTAAAGAAAAAAGTCCATTACAAAAAAGAAAAAATGGCCTACCAATAAGTTAAACACTGCAAGACTATTTGCTAACATCTGGCAGATCGGTTCTCTTTTTTCAAAACTTTTAAATACTGCTGTTTTTATTTCAAACAATGGTTATAGAAACCATTGTGAGTCACAATATAGCAGCAATGAACTAGTTGTATCGGTATGAAAAGTGCAAGACAGTGCAGTGATCTAGTTAAGCAGTGATCGTACAAAAACATTTGACCACGATTAACCAAACAAATGTAAGTATTCCAGAAAGCTGTGTAATAAAATAATGATCTAAAACTATAATAATAATGAAGAAATCTATATGCTGTAATGCAGAGTAATGCATATTATAACAGAATAAACTATATTTATGAATCCTATCAAAAGAGGACACATATTCTTACCTATAATAAATCATAATATTATGCCAATGTCCCTTATAAGCTGCCACCAATTTGACATATTTTCTTTGATCAAGATGTGTATTGAATTTGTCACGTTGTGTTAGTGAGCTAACAGCCCGTATCAAACATTTTGAGCGATCTAATTAACACATTCAAGTAATTAAAGCACAGAGAAGCTGAAATTCTGCTTTGCAAAAGGTAGCAATGATGAATAATGCATGGTTGTGTAAACTGTATTTATTAGGATCACTGAATAGTTAATCAGTTGGTGTGAATTAATGTGATTGGTGTGCAGTGTGTTTCAAATCTGAAAACAGATCTTTTCATAAGGGTTGCCTGATGTATATATTTAATTTCTACCATCCAGCATTTTCAAAAGCCATCTCTGCTTAGATGATTAACAGTGTAGTTTAACACTAACCATGATCTAGACAGAAAGGCAATCAAGCTCCTGCTAAGTTCTAACCATCTACAAATGTAGGAAATGTTGGAAATTAAATGAACTTCACTGAGGCTCAACCCACTTCCAACAGGAGCGAAGGCAGCTAGACTGAAAAGGTGTGCGAAGAATTTATTGCTGACACCACACTACAGGAACATTATGGACAGTGAAATTATTAAATGAGGCAGCCTAAGTAAGAAAATGAAAGCATAGTGATCACCATGATTGCTTAAGAGTAATTTCGCACAAGATATTCTAAATTTACCAAACGTATTTAATAATAAAACTTAAAGGAACACTCCACTTTTTTTGAAAATAGGCTCATTTTCCAACTCCCCTAGAGTTAAACAGTTGAGTTTTACAGTTTTCGAATCCATTCAGCCGATCTCCGGGTCTGGCGGTACCGCTTTTAGCATAGCTTATTGATTCTGATTAGACCGTTAGCATCTCGATGACGGCGTAATAATCAAGGAACTTTGCGCAATGATATTACGCACCATCTCTCACAAATGTCTCCATGGTATGGCAGCAAAGTTCCTTGATTATTACGCCTGAATGAGAGTATAGTTCGCCATATCGGCCTAGAAAATTGCAATTTTTTATTTTCCGTCAGTCTTGTTTCACGATGTAATTACAGAAAAGTCAAGTTTTAAATAGGAAAAATATCANCTCTGGTCTGGTCAAGTTTCAGCTTAAAATACCCCACAAATTTGCCCCTATTTGGGGGTGAGCAAAAACACGCCTTTTACTATATTACTATATTGCTGGCTAAAAAAATAAATCCAAAATTGGTTGAAAAAAATGGCTGGGTGAAAACAACCCAATCCCTGGTTTTGTCCATATTTAACCCAGCAGTTTTTAGAGTGTAGCCATATCGGCCTAGAAAATTGCAATTTTTTATTTTCCGTCAGTCTTGTTTCACGATGTAATTACAGAAAAGTCAAGTTTTAAATAGGAAAAATATCAAAACTCTTTGGTAATTTTTGAGCGAGATGCTAACGGTCTAATCAGATTCAATGAACTATGCTAAAAGCGGTACCGCCAGACCCGGAGATCGGCTGAATGGATTCGAAAACGGTAAAACTCAACTGTTTAACTCTAGGGGAGTTGGAAAATGAGCCTATTTTCAAAAAAAGTGGAGTGTTCCTTTAAAAAAATGTATGTAAATACTGAGCTCATCAGTATAACAAAATAAAAATGTAACAAAAAAAATCTTAAAAACAAAGAAAGAAACAGACACAGGTGGGAAAATCAATTAAGACTTTAATTTTACTATTTTAAGTTTACTATAGGACTTTAATGTGGATAGTTGACAGAGTTTAAATAAATTACTCGATAAATCTGATTAAACACTTTATATGTTTGCTTTTTGTTGGTTGGTTAATTGGTCATTGATTTATTTAGACATGTGGCTTAAAAGAAACAATAGTTGTGTTTAGAAGGGTTACATAAATAATAATAATAATAAAAAAAAAAAACTCATTTGAGAACCAACAATGTCCAGCTGCACAAATGCTGTGATTCTCCAGCACATGTCTGCATACTGAACTCAGGGCAATACATCTGATTATCAAACACATTGTCCTATTTACACATACACTTTCACATATAAGACTGGGACAGAATAAAGAGTTCATGTTTCACTTTCTTTGGACATATAAATGTGTATCCCTGTGTAGTAATGCATAAAAGCAACGGGCAGTCAAAAGGTCAAATGTCTGTAAACAACAATGGCAGACGATGTGATATGGGTCCCATTAAGAAAATTTAAACAGTAGCAGTTGAAAGATTCCTTCTTTAACTTTGCACAGTGTTTTCTGGGCAGGCAGATCAATCAGCTCAAAAGCCTCGAGATTTTCCAACTTAATTATGTTAGGCTTTTAAAAAACACATTTTCTCCTAAAGTCCCAACCTAATTTGTGGTTTCAATCCTGCTGAAGGTGCGTACTGGCGTCAGAGCAGCATTATTTTGCTCTGTATTGGTGCCTAAAGGTAGCTTGAGTTATTCTGTTCTAAAATCTTCAGAGGATCTTTTGTTAGGCCAATGCTTTTGGGATAACATCAGTCCCATAATGCACTAGACAAAGCAGATAATAACTTGATACTAAATGGAAAAATGTACACCAGTATAAACAGACACAAGTGCATTTGGATGCTTTAGGCACCTCATTTATGTTGCATTGAAATTGTAGATACAGAACATGCTGGCAAGTGTGTATGTGCCAACACAAACACACACACACACACACACACACACACAGACAAAGCAGCCAAGAGAAGCGTGCTCACACATACAGGGAGCGCATACACTTCCCTGTAAATACACACAGATTGTTTAAAGCTCCCGCTGCTCCACGCAGTTGCCACATGCCGACAGTTTGTCTGGCGCTGAAGCAAGAGGCAAATCAACGGGGAAACCCGGTTTTTTGTATAATATTTTCTTTTTTTTCTTCATTTTTAAAGCTTTTATAAAAATACAAGTCATTGTGAAAATGTGGCGTATGTGCACAGGCTCTTTGTTACTCTTTCTGAACGAGTTACCAAAGCATATCTCTTTTTCCCTTTCCCTCTTTCTCTCGACATTGCGTGGAGTAGAGGTGAGCAGTCAACACCAGTCAGATCTGTTTGGTCACATCAGTTGACAGAGATGGATGGATGCAAAAACGGAAGAACGAATGAGAGGATGAGGGGTCAACTCTCGAGGGTACACAATTTGAAAGGTGGTTAATTTCCAATCATGCATCCAATTAGCCACACACACATACAGACACACACTACTACACCCTTTCCTCACCATTGCTCCACCATCAGGTCAAGAACCCTGTTGACATTCAGGTCTGAGTCAAGGCCAAAATCACTTTCTAAAAATGGGGCGGCAGGGGGTGTTAGCGGGTGCAGGCCAGAGGTCAAGTTCTCCAGCCAATCAGCAGGGTCAAAAACAAGAACCTCTGACCTTCTTTTCCTGGACAGTGAGCTGGATGGTGGAGTGGTACAGACAGGGGGAGGAGGAAGTAGAGTTGGGGTTGAACCAAGGGGTGGAGCGTTGTTAGGTGAGGGAGGAAGCTCTAAAAGAAGCGAAGAGCACAGAGGAGAGGAAAGAAAGTTGTCTTCTTTTTGGCGCTTGGTGAGTTGTGATTGGTCAGGCTGCGGTGCAGGGGAGGAGCCTGAGAGGATGGTAGAAGCTGAATGGACGTCTGTGATGAGTGAGGAGTTATCTGAAAGATAAGGACATGAGTTCATGGTTACTTCATGGTGTTTGAAATGTTAGTCAGATGTAACCTATTTGCCAGCTGTGACC
The DNA here is from genome assembly GCA_003731715.1 of Anabarilius grahami. Taxonomy (NCBI): domain Eukaryota; kingdom Metazoa; phylum Chordata; class Actinopteri; order Cypriniformes; family Xenocyprididae; genus Anabarilius; species Anabarilius grahami. The sequence goes on along the minus strand of RJVU01072388.1, from coordinate 3,035,776 downwards.
AACACAGGCATGTCAGTATGTCCGGCCAACCTAAAATATCATCTTAAGAATTGCCATTGGTAAGCAACATCTTTGCTTCCTCTCTCCTGAAATGTTTTAACCACCACTGTTCAAAATTTCACTCACCTGAACAACCAATAGTCTCGTCCAAAATGTCATCTATGGATTGATTAGGGTCCATCTTACATGGTGAGAGAAAGAGTGGACAGAAGGTCGAATGCTCAGTGCTCATTGTTGATGAACAGCAATCAATACATCAATAGTTGCATAACATAAGTAACTGTGAGACAGCAGACAGCACACAAACTCAAAAACACTCACCTGCACTCTTTGAATAGCCTCCTGTAGTTCCTCTTCCAAACTCCGGACAGTGGGCGATGCCTGTGCTGGACTGGCAGTGATTTGCATTGGCAAATCAAAGTCTTGACCAATTGCATCACAAAGCTGACAGCAGTTAACCTAATATTAGGAATAAATACAAAGAATGTAATTCATTTCAATGGGGATTTTTTTTTGCCTTACATTACCCACATCCACATTCATTTCAACTACGAAATACCTCAATACATCAAGATGTGATTTAATGGTGTGGTAGTATGCCAAAGTACTGTCTTACTAGTATGTCACTGCTTGTCTAACTAAATACTCAAAGTACGTACTTTTCCTTCACCAGTGCAGTACGTAAAGAGCAGTTCCTGTCCACCTGTGTCTGGTTTCCCTCTGGTGCATCCTGGCTCCTGTTGCAGGAACGGATGAAGGGAACTTCCACACAGCTGGAAAAAACAGAAGGAATAAAATAGTACATTAAGGCCCGGTTTCACAGTCAGGGCTTAGCCTAAACCAGGATTACCCATACTCACCTGAGTGTCCTTTGTTCCTTCTCTGGGTCTACTCCTCATCCTCTCTCTCATTTCCAGCTCCACACTAAGTTCATCTACTGCCTGGCCTGGTCTCCACGTGGTGCCAGAGGGCATTGGAGGAGGGGATGCATGTAAGGTGGGACTGGAGCCAGCCGAAGAAGAAGTGAGGTAACTATCACCAGTTAAGCTTTGCTCTGCTAAACCCGAAGGGTGGATGTACATTGGAGCAGACTTGGCATTGTCTACACTGGTAGGGATTTGGTTGAGGCCAGCAGGGTGGGAAGGTTCTAGTGTGGCCCCTAGCTGGCAAAGTGGAGCAGGGGTTAACGGGGGACGAGGCATCTGGAAAGGACGGAGTCTCTCTAGTAGTGCTGGCTTAGTGCCGGAAACTGGGAGTCCACGTTTCCGCAACTGCTGACGAAGAACTGACACCTGAGAAGGAGGAAATACATTTAATGTGCTTTACAAAGCGTATTCATACAAACAGTTTATGAAGACCAGATAATCTAGAGCAAGGGTGTCCAAACCTATTTCTGGAGGGCCACTGTCCTGCAGAGTTTAGCTCCAACCCTAATCAAACACCCAAGAACCAGGTAATCAAAGTGTTCATGATTACTTGAAAACAATAGGTAGGTGTGTTGGAGAACGATTGGAACTGAAGTAGAACTCAGGAAGTAGCCCTCCAAGAGCAGGATTGGACACCTGCTCACCTGGATCTAGAGTGAGTCATCTTAACCAATGAGATTTCTTACCGTTAGGTCATCAAGGTTTGAGGGGAGTAACTCTGCCTGGTGGATGGGACTTGAATCAGGTGTAGAGGGGTTTGATGAAGGGGTTCCAGACTGAGGGGAACTTTGAGGTGTAGTTCCGGAAATCTTCAAATGGTTCTCACTATTATTTAGATTTATAGTAAAGGTATATTAGTAACTTTTTCATGATTACCATTCAGATCACAGAATAGCATCTCTTAAGCTGGGTGTGCACTGTACGATTTCTATGCTAGCTATGCATAAGTCTTATATCACATAGCTATGCATAAGTCTTATATCATTTTGCCGCAATTTGCAGTTGGGGCAAGTCCATGCTAGTTGCCTTGAGTCAGAGTTAATCTACACATTTTGGGAGATCGGAGTTGACAGATCTCACATTGTGAATGATGTAACAGCCATCTAGTCTGAGGATTTTAACCACCCACCCAATTTGGTCAGCGGCAACTCTGACTGTACAGACTAACATAAAAGAATGATCTTGCACAGTGTGCCATGGCTTGTACTCAAGATGACCGTAAAAATCGTGCAGCGTGCACCCGGCTTTAGTTGTACAATTCATGGTCATTTTCATGGTGCTTTGTTTGGAGGTTTACCTGTTTGTCACAGGGAGCTGTTGTTGCTGGTTAAGAATTTGTAGTTGTAAGAACACCTGCTGTTGTTGCAAGAGGTGGGAGTAAGAGGAATCAGTGGTCGGAGCCTGACTGTTGTTATTCTTTTGCGAAGCATTTCCGGCTCCGCTTCCAGTCCCAGTCCTTTGATCTGGGGGAATGTACTGATGGTATTTCAGCTTCCTCATTTTAGGTTTGGAATCGCGAGGCTTTCGTGGCCGTGGACGGCGGGATGAAGTTAAGGACCCACCCAGAATGGAATGAGAAGATGGAGCTGGAGGTTGTGCTGTCTTGAGGCATACAAAGAGAGAATGTGAGTAATATTATTTGGAAAAATTACATGAGCAAGTGGATGAGGGAAATAATGAATGATGAAATGGGGTGAGTAGTAAAACAAATCATTATTTAAATCTCTGTGTGAATACGTACCTTTGGCAGCAGTGGTGGTGTCTGGGAGGGCATGTACATCCCTTTGGGTCTCCCAGTTGTTGATATGGAGTTTGACCCCATTACTGTCATGGTCATTGGTTGGCTGATGCACTCGGTTGCCGGGAGCAACGCCAATCTGCACTGCTTTGAAAAGATGAGTTGATAGTGGTGAACATTCTGAGCAACCATCTTCCAGTCATTTAACCTGAACTTAAAGGATTAGTTCACTTCTGAATGAAAATTTCCTGATAATTTACTCACCCCCTTTCTCTCTAAGGTTTTTGAGGAAAACATTCCAGGATTTTTCTCCATATAGTGGACTTCAGTGGGGTTCACCGGGTGGAAGGTCCAAATTACAGTTTCAGTGCAGCTTCAAAGGATGATCCCAGACAAGGAATAAAGGTCTTGTCTAGCAAAACAATCAGTCATTTAAAAATAAAAAATAAAAATAATAATACTTATATACTTTTTAACCAGAAATGCTCATCTTGCACTAGCTCTGCGATGCGCCACACATTATGTTGAAAGGTCACGCGTGACGAAGGTGGAAATACTGCGGAAGGGTGAAAAACTAATTTTCTCCTCCAACTTCAAAATTGTCCGATATCATTGTTTTACCTTTTTTTTTTGTTTTTGTAAAGGGCATTTGGCTTAATCTTTGCACGTTCGCTTAGTAGACACTGGATCGGTACTTCCGCCTTTCTCACGCATGACCTTTGTAACGTGATTACGCAACGTGTGTGGATAGCAGAGCTAGTGCAAGATGAGCATTTGTTGTTTAAATGTATATAAATGTTTATTTTTTTTTAGAAAATGACCAATCATTTCGCTAGATAAGACCCTTATTCCTTGTCTGGGATTGTGTAGAGCTGCACTGAAACTGCAATTTGGAACTTTCACCCGGTGAACCCCAGTGAAGTCCACTATATGGAGAAGAATCCTGAAATGTTTTCCTCAAAAACCTTAAATTCTTTTCGACTGAAGAAAGAAAGAGATCTTGGATGACATGGGGGTGAGTAAATTATCAGGAAATTTTCATTCAGAAGTCAACTAATCCTTTAAAGGTAAAATGTGTCATTTCTGCGCCACTAGTGGCACGAAACAGAACTTGTTCTCCATCAGCGGTTTTCTATCATTTTTTCCCCCCAAACAATGCAAACATATAGCAACCAATATCTCCAGATTAGTTGACCCAGTGTTGCTATATTTGGCTGGTAGGGATGCTCAAATGAACAAAGACATATTTTGATAGCTCAGCAAAATTACACACTTCATCTTAAAACTAAAGAAGAGGATACAAGGCATAAAGTATTATGTCAAAAGATTTAGTCTAATATTGGGTAGATGTTTTATGCCTCTTATACCTGTACATTGTTTGGGCTGATGGGTGTAGCGATAGGTGACGCATCACTTGGTGATTGGTCACCTCCTTGCCCAGGTGACGATGAGAAGCCAGGAGATTGGTGCATCCCGAGTTGCTCGGGAGATGCAGAGGCAGAAGAGGAGTTGTCATCTTCAAAGACATCTGATGGCAACGAAGCAGCTGAGGCAAAGGAAATGGTGAAATATGAGCTTTTCTGCTACATTTCTGGGTATTAGTTAAATGTTATGTGGAGATGTGAAACTGTAAAATAAGTTTTATTTACACACTTACGCCTTGTGAGAATATCATTTTTAAAGGTTTATTTTTTATAATTTTTTTCCCCCTTTATTTAGACAATTTGGTCTGCCCGCTGAATCAAGTCTGCCCATTGGCTGAAAAAAACTTTCAGTTAGTATTTTATGGTATGGTACTTTATGATGTGCGTCATCTGAACTATGTTATTATCACCATTAAAAATATATTCATTAATGTTACAAATAATACATAACACGAAGCTATAGATTGAGAAAGTACAATTTTTTTTAGTTGGCTTATGTTTTACAAGCTAACCACTTAGCATAGCGCCAACCGATTAGCCTTCTTGCTTAGCCTGTATACCCTAAAATATTCAACTTTATGTTTTTGTTTGTTTTTTATAATGTCATATATTATGCTATAAGTGCCATCCACACAAATTGCTAAAACCAATAATTGTGTAAATATGCATTATATAGCATACTTTCTTTAGTGTTAATCAAAAAAATAATAATTGCTAATCACAAAACAAATATGAGAAATATGACCCCAAAAAAATGTTAGCATAAAATTATTATATGAGAGGATTTGTGTGTGTGTTTGTCTATGTACATAAAATATTTATTTTGAGTTTATGCTATTTTGTGAAGCATCAGTTTCAGTTATTTTCAATGACTCACTGTTCTCTAGAGGCAGAATATGCCTCTGCAGGAGTTCAAGTGGTCCAGGCCGACTTTTCTCACTCAGATCCTCAGCCAGACGAGCCTTCTTCTGCCTGTGAGCTCCACTATAACTCCTGTCTGTGAGCGAGAGACATACGAAGAGAGAAAGTGAAAACAAAAAACGAGTGAATCAGAGAGAGAACAAAATGAATAGATGAGGAATGTAAATGGAAGATCAATTGCTCTGCTTTATAATAAGAGAGGAGAAGAGGAGGAATATTTTAAAGACAGATATGAATGATTTTTCACAAAATAATTTGTTGTTGAGTAATCCAATTCAGGCATTCAGAAAGCTACTGATAATAAGTGCAGTACAGAAGGACCTTCAGCTGAATGACTTGCAAACACAAAGAGCTGTTTGATGAATGGGGACCGATGGATATGTGAATGGCTAATGGACAAACCGCTCATTCCATCTTTAAGGTTACAGCTTTGTTCAGTACTGGTATTGGGATATTCTTTTATAACCGAAGGTCAGGAAATATTGGCAAACTCTCAATGGCATCACCTGTTGCAGTTTGAGCAGTCAGACCACTAGGGGGCGACTTCTGAGTGGCACCATCTTCTGTCTGACGCTGCATTGGGAAACAGCCCAGTCAAATCAACATCAGAAAACATCAACAAATACTTAAAACCTTTATTTTTCCAATAGTTAATGAAAGATAGCACATGGGTGAAGTTTCTGAAAAGAACTAATTGTTTGTTTTGGGTGGTAACATTCTCCTGTAAGACTCCATTTTTCCCTCCTGACAGTAATTATCTTGAACCAGCTGCTGTTTACTGTCTTACTAAACATAATTAACTGTGCTAACAGCGTTTCACGGCTAATACTAATAGTTTGCGACAGTAACTAGACATGTAGTTACAAACATTAAATTATGCTAAAGAGGTTGAAGACCAACTCATGTCAGTTATCAGACCATTTTGGCATCACTGAGTAGTTTGCTTATCTACACTGGCACCCTGTTTCACATCAGTCTGTTTTCATATAAACCAAAGGCATACGCATACTGCTGCTGGAGTGTGTCAAGCGTGGAAGCCATTAGATCTAACAATAGTTTTAGTTTGGAACTTCTCCCTCAAAATTAAAGGGTTAGTTCACCCAAAAATGAAAATAATGTCATTTATTACTCACCCTCATGCCGTTCCACACCCGTAAGACCTTCGTTCAACTTCGGAACACAAATTAAGATATTTTTGTTGAAATCCGATGGCTCAGTGAGGCCTGCATAGCCAGCAATGACATTTCCTCTCTAAAGATCTATTAATGTACTAAAAACATATTTAAATAAGTTCATGTGAGTACAGTGGTTCAATATTAATATTATAAAGCGACGAGAATATTTTTGGTGCGCCACTATATAACAACTTATTTAGTGATGGCCGATTTCAAAACACTGCTTCATGAAGCTTCGGAGCGTTATGAATCTTTTGTGTCGAATCATGATTTGGATCACTTGTCAAACCGCCAAACTGATGAAATCACGTAACGTTGGCGCTCCGAACCGCTGATTTGACACAAAAGATTCATAACGCTCCGAAGCTTCATGAAGCAGTGTTTTGAAATCGGCCATCACTATTTAAGTCGTTATTTCATTTTTTTGGCGCACCAAAAATTTTCTCGGCGCTTTATAATATTAATATTGAACCACTGTACTCACATGAACTGATTTAAATATGTGTTTAGTAAATTAATAGATCTTGAGAGAGGAAATGTCATTGCTGCTATGCAGGCCTCACTGAGTCATCGGATTTCAACAAAAATATCTTAATTTGTGTTCCAAAGATGAACGAAGGTCTTACGGGTGTGGAACGGCACGAGGGTGAGTAATAAATGACATTATTTTCATTTTTGGGTGAACTAACCCTTTAACTTTGAAAAGGTTTCAGTTACATAATCAGCTATAGGGACATTATATTATTATATTACATTATATATCTCCTAAAACATAGATAAATAGTGGCTCACCAAACCACTGCTGACTTCTTTCTCCCCAACTTTATCAGGGACAGAGGCCTTTTTACCTATAGAGCAGAGAGAAATTGAGAATGAACAAAAAGGTAGAGACAAGCTGTTATAAAACTATTATTTAGAATTGAAATACATAAAGAAAGCAGTCCAGCTGGTTTGAAAAGTGTGAATCAAATATATTATGATTTTCCTGCCCCATAAGGGGAAATTTCATAGACTTCCTGTGGCCAATCACAATGATCAAAATACATAAACACACATACAGACTCACCAGACTCTGCATTAAGTTCATTCTGCTGTCTGCGGTTTTGTATTCTCAACTGCAGAACTGAAAAATATATATTTATTATTATGCAATAAAAACAATATTTACAATACTTTATTTAAAATACAGCCTTTGTGTTTCAGAAACATTTTAAGCCTGAGTTTCCCACCTTGAGGAATGTGCAAGTGTGGATCATATAGCTCAATTTATGACAGTAAGCCCAGCATATTACAAGAAAATTGCACCATTCGGATGATCATAAATGAGTTAGATATGAAATAGGCATTGCAAACATACACTGTTCACTAACCTAGTCAAACATTCAATCACAGTTTGAGGCACTTATAAAAGAAGGTCTGCACAAACAAACCCATGCTTGAACCAGCAGGTGAATTACAGCTAGGTCAGAGGTGGGAGGAGTCATGAATATGGTGACTTGTCCCATGATGCACCTCTGTGCTGAGTTTTGAGATCTGAGAGTGGACATGAGAGGAAGGGGGTAACTATTTATCCCAATGAATGTCTATTTCTGTATCGTTCCCATCCCCCATCCAGCTGTCTTTCTCTCTCTCTCTCCCTCTCTCGCTGTCTGTCTTTCACTCCCTCTCTCGCTGTCAATCGTGCTAAGTAAATTCTTCCTTTTTTTTTTACTTTGCTCTCGAAGAGAATGACATGCTGAGTGGCATCAGGCCAAATCAGGTTGGAATTCTGGGATTAAAAATTCACTGAGTGTCATGGCAGCTTATAGTATTGATGATCACTGGTGTGCTCGGATCAAATAATGGCATAGATGCATAATGATAGTTCAAATTTTATGATATTGTACCACCCGTTGAGATCACTATTAAATGCCTAAAAATCGATACATAACAAAAAACACTCTAATTCACTGTATAATGGAAGTTTAAAATTAAATTAGTTTTGTTTCTTGGAGAAAATAATAGAAAGATTCTCTTTTACATATTTTACAACTACTACACACACACATTCAAGCACAGAAATATCCTCTGTAAATAAAAAAAAAGTTTTAGGATTAAATCATGTTTTATATTAAACTGCTGCTATCATTGAAGCAAATACGACATTCTGAAGACATTCATAAAACATTCTGAAGTTCAACTGTTAATCCGTATATTGATCCCAACATTTCAATATTGTGTTCAACCACAGTGTGCAGGAATTAGAGCATTAATGTAGTTTGGGGTAATTATGTACTACCTTAGCACCCTTTCCTAGCATCTTTCAGCAGTTCCTTTTTGCAGTATTTCTCTGCATTAAGTAGCTCTCCTGTGGTTGACTGGGGCACTTTTACTCCGTTCTCAGCCACTGAACTCTTTCAAAGTGATTGTTGGCTTCTCTGTGGCTTCTATAAGTATCCTTCTTATTTGTGCTGAAAGTTTAGAGGTTGACCTTTTCTAGGCAGCATCTGGGCGGTTTGATGAAGCCTCCTTCCTGATAATTGAGCCAAAAGTGCCCTCTGAGACATCCAAACACTTGGATATGGTTTTGTACCCTTTTCCTAATTTATGCATTTGTTTTACATTATCGCTGGTGTCTTTGAAATGGTCTTTACTCTTCACTTTTACAGCTTGCCTTTTAGATTCACGGCCTGAATAATATCTGCGTTTTTTTTTTCTTTGAATAGTTATTTTAATAAGGATATTGTATTATGATTAGATTTTTCATTTGGACCTGAAAGATGATAAAACTAAAGGCTCCTATGTGTATTTTTTGTTTGTTTTGCTGTTTACAGAGCTTAAGGCTGCCACAGAGACCAGTGTTATTTCTCAGGACACCAATTTCACTGATATCTGTCAGATTAGCAGTGTGGTATTAAAAAAGAAACAAACAAGTGAAATTTGAAATGAAATCTAATTTTAAAAACAAGGTTCAGTGTTTAGAAACATACAACAGAGGGAAAGACTTCAATATATATCTTTAATATATATATACTTTTAATACATAGGCTTTACATAGGTTTTCTAAAAATACTGCAGTCCTGTAAAATTTACTTATATATATATAAAAAAAAAATCTAAATAATACAAGACCCCTCCATAGCTAATTCATTATTTATTGTATAATCAACACATGATGAAAAACTATCAATCACCTATAGCCTGTAAAGCAATAATGAATAAAAGTGTCATTTTTGTTGGCTATGTAATATTTTACATATGCAAATTTCATAAACGGACTAAATTCATAAATATTGGCCAATTTCCCTATGTTCATCCTCACACTATAAATAAGTTAAATAAAAACATTTCAAATTTCTTCAGTTTTGTTTTTGCTAATCAATTGCTGGAGCATTAAAGACTGATTTATATAGTCAATGAGAAATAAACAATTTTGTTATAAATCTTAAACGTTCTTACATTGTTATCCAAATTTATTTGACCCTTTGTTTACAATGTGGATCAGGATTTGCCAGAGAGGCAGCCATCTTTCTCACATCACAACACAACACAACATATTCAAGGTCACAGCTGATTCAAGGGTCAGTACCAGAGCAGGACGAGGTTTTGCTCGCATTACATTCTCCTTGCTGTTTATACATGTGATCCTCCTTTTAAAAATGACAGTCCTTTTTAGAATATTAGCTAAACTGTTTAAGTTTAAAAAATGTTAATTCAATGCACTTTTGATGGAAGAGCCTTGTTATTACCAAAGAGTGCTGCTGGACATTTGTCTGAGAATCTTGCCAGCAGGATGTTTATAGGGAACCCAAGAAGAGAGGGCACCGCTTTTGAAGGGGTTCCAACCACAGATGGGAACCAACAAAGACAATCTGTCCACTGTCCACATGTCCTTCAGGGAGGACCGTACTGCTGGCCCCATTTGTACAATATGGGCAAGTACGAGAGACCATGGAACCTCATGAAGATGGGTTGGTTGGTAAAATTTGAAGGTCCACAATTTCAGGGTTTAGAATTTAATTGAAAATGCTTTTAATTAAATTCCAGTTGTAATGAACTGAAATCTATATAACTGCAACGAGTGTTAAGTTTAAAAAGAGAAGGAAGGTTTGTCCAAAAAAAAAGGAAAAAAAGTATGATGGCTTGACAGCCTAGTCCGAATGTTTAGCCTTTGAAGGTTCTAAGCTTTGAAAAGTTATTGATTCAACACAGTTTTTAGTTACATAAAGCTGCATGAGTAGTTCATCCAGAAAATTGTATTCTCTATATACAAGCAAGCCCACCCTCAACTTATTAGGCCTGTTCCACAAAGTGCCCTAAGAAATTGGGATTACAATCCAAAACCTGACTTGAATTAGCCTAACAAATAAGGTTAATTCTGTTCCATAAAGTACAATTTAAGTTCATGCAGTCCCACTAATTTAACCTAGGTTCAATGAGTCAAGATCATTTCATACGCATGCTATTCTAACCCTTTAAGCCCTGAAGGCCTTTTTAGGGTTGTTTTTCTTAGTTACATACACAAAAGTAAAAACTCATAACTCCAGAACTATAGAAAGGAGAGTCAAAAGGTAGGTAACGTTTGATAGAACACTTTTTAAATATATATATATATATATATATATATATAT